>PVIR01026245.1:0-24083 GCA_004026965.1 Petromus typicus | reverse complement strand
AAAAAATTTAAACTTCTGCTCCACCTAGAAAGAAACCCAGGGAATTCTTGAATTTTGTACTTTATTAGTAGTATTATTTTAACTATTTTCATAAATAGATATATCAGAGAAATTTTTCTAGCAGCAGAAAACAAGAATATTTGATACATTTAATAAAACAGGAAATTTTAAGATGTTTTGCAGAATATGAGCTACTAAATCTTGTCAGAACTAAACTTTACTGGAGATAGAAATCAGGTTTTATGTGATAAGAAAATTTTATGTTTACTTGAAGGTAGTTCTCTAAAAAATTATAGGTTGATTAATTCTAGCTGATAATATATGCTAATAGTTGTGAAAACCTGCCACAAATTAGTACCTCTTCTAAAATGTCTAGTGGGACTTTAGAATGGATTTGGGGCAAAGATGTTGAAGCATTATTCCTTCATGCCTTTCCTCAAGCTATGCACCCTTCGATGGTTTATTCTCAAACACAGTATGAAACAGTCAAGTGAGGACAAAATGAGCACAGAAGAACATATTACCACTCATTGTGCATTCGAACCTTATCATTTTAATTAACTTTTTATTTTAATTAATATGCCCTATATCTAGCAGAGGAGTGTGTAGGAATCAACTTGGTTACATGTATTCAATGCAGATGAGCATATTGTGATAATTAATTGTGTCAACTTGAATGGATTAAGAAATATCTAGCAGATTCAGGGAGCACGGTTCTGGCTGTGTTTGGATGACTGACCTGTAAGCCACAAACTGAAGAAGACCCACGTGGATGTGGAGGCCCCAAGAGGCACGTAGTGTGGATGGAGTAAAAACGGGAAGAAGAAGGAAGTATGCTCTTTTGGCTCCTTGAGAGGAGCCATCCAATCTTTTGGCTCCTTGAGAGGAGCAAAGATCCAATCTTTGCCATCCTTCTGGATATTCATCTCCAGATCCTTTAAGATTTTAGTGCAATGTATTCAGCCTTTTAACAAAGACACTGCAGCTCAGTTTTCCAAAATGAATTTTCCAGGGACTCTGCAGTGAATTCCAGGCCTGTAAATTTTGCCCGGATCTTCAGGCTGTCCAACATGCAGACAGCAATTTTGTATTCTTCCACCCTTGATCTTGCAGGTAGCCATTCAAAGCCTACTTTATTAATCCCTTATATACCTTATGAATTTTGCCTATTAAATCATCTAGTGAACCCTAAATGATGCACATAAAAAGTATATTCATATATTTATGGTATAAATGCCTAATGTTTTAAATAGACACTCAATAGAGAAAAGCTAGTATTATCAAACATATACAAAATAAGAACATAACTTAGTTTTTTAATGTCTCCAATAAGGACATCATATAGCTGACGTAAGTATGAACTATTAGGCTCTCCAGTTTATTCACTATTAGTAACTTTTTTCTTCTTTCTTTAGGGTGATGATTACTAATTTTAGTTTAAAAAATCCTTCATAACTGTTGTAAACATCAACAATCATTTAAGTGTTCTTGAATAAATGTTCTTCATAAATATTATTTTTAAATCTTGGCTCTTGAAAGTTCTTTCTTCATATGCCCCTTTAAAATTCATAGTAAAGCCTAGGAAAATACACTTATTGTCCAGTGTACTGGCAGGACTTCTTCAGTGTTTATCAATAAACTCCTATTTCTGTGTCTGCTATCAGGAAAAGAAAGCCAGTGACCTAGGTCACTCAGATACTCTCATAAGAAGGACAAATACAACAGGTATGCTGTAGTACAGGCTGTTATGTACTAGTTGGGCTCTGTACTAAGAATACAGCCAGGCTCTTCCAAGCTACTAGGAGTGGTGGCTGCTCATGGCTTGCAGCTGTGTGGGCCTCTGGCTCTCTGCCTGGAGGAGCCCATTCTGGGACATCTCTGAAGGACTGTGCCCACTGAAGCATCCTGTTTGATCAGCCCACATCTCTGTAGGTTGGAATTGCATCATGATACAACTGGCCCAAGTGCTCAGTACTGTGTCCCTTCCATGTGCTATTAGTAAGAACATTCCTCAATAAACATCTTATATACAGATCTGTGCTATATTCTTGTTTTCAGGGCTCATAAGCTCCTACATTTGGTGCCAAGAGCTGTCCTCAAATGTGGAAGCAAACAAGGTTTTGATGCTAGCTCTGAGTCTGACTGACATTGAGAATCCATCCCTGGGGTTAGGTGTGATACTGATAGCCCCTGGGGTGTGGCAGCAGAAGTTTTAAGACTTTCATCCATAGTGCATGGAAGGGAAACTCTCTGCACTGGATAAATGAAGTGTACAGGAAGGGAAAGCGGTTGTTTGGATGTTGTGTCTGCATTTCTAGTTTTTGAACCTAAGGCATCCACACTGGGCCATATCTCCAGCCCTTTTAAAAAGTTTTCTCTTGAAGCAGGGTCTTGCTAAATTGCTAAGTGTCCCAGGCTGAGCTTGAATTTGCTCTCTTTCTTCTACAGTTTCCCAGACTGCTGAGGTTACAGGTGTGTGCCACCATGGCCAGCTGCGAGGAGGGAGTTCAAAGGAGAACTAAGATATTAGAGGGCTGTTGCTCAACATTAATGCATTGTAGAAAACATAATAAATGCTGGTGGGTAATTATTCACAGAGTTAAGGCTAAATGTGAAAAACAGAGGATTCCTTTGGCAACATGTGAAGACTCTCATTTCCTGCAACTGTAGAACAAAAAAGCATGATGGCCAGGCCAAGTACTCACTATCCTTTTTTCATTAAGTATCCCAAAGGAAGTGATGGACTGACTCTGGAAAGCTGACACAAATGGAACAAATCTGTACTGCAAGAGGTGAGGCCCCTTTAAGGGTGAAGACCATCCCTCTGCAGCTGCCAGAGTGTTCTTTTGATACCTATGGCTGCAGCCTGTCTCAGACATTGCTGTAGGTTGGGGGAGCCCATTTTGGGACACCCAGATTTATACCTCCTTTCATAGGGGATGTAATTCAGTGGTGGGTCCATCACATCCATCAGGTCCAGAAAAACAAGTTATATGGCTACCAAACAAACAAGTGGGTAATAATCCATACTAAGAGTCTTCAAAACTTTTTAAAGTAATGGAACCTTTGTTTTTTCCTGACCGTTTTTCCAAGACCTTGCTTGTCTGGTTTAATAGGTGTCTAGGTTCTCTCCCTTATTTCAGCTTCCTCTCTAGCTTCTTCACTTGAATCCCAAAGCAAAACTACCATGTTTCTAAATGCATAAAACCCTCCTCTCAAACTTTTAGTTTCCCCTGTCTCTCCTCTAGTGTTCACCCGATTCCCCACATTCTAAATCTCCGATTCTCTCATATCTGACCTAGTCTATAATCTTCTCTATTAGCGGGTTCTGACACCCAAGTAGCCTCCCTCATTTACAAAGTAAATATCTTTCCTTCTATGTATTGCATTGTTCCTACTAATAACCTCTGAAACTCTCAATATGAACTGTGCAAGTCAGCTAAAAGAACTCCAACAGAATCAGACCTTTTTTCTCAGCCTTTTTTCCCTCATCTCTCAGCATTTCTCTCAACAAACATCTACCTTAGTGTCTGACACTCCTCATCCAACCACATCCCCTTCTCCTGTTCCCATTTCACCTACCTCACTGCAGAAAACTACAAATAATAACTGGTCAGAGTTTGCATAGAGGATAGACAAAGTGGCACATATAGCTGCAAGGACCATTGTATAGAATGGTTGTATGGTTGCATCTGGTGGTGCAGTTATAACTAAAATAATTCATTCTGTGCACATAGGGACAGATTCCAAATCACTTAAATAACAAGAGTAAATACATACATTGGACATACAAAGCTGAAAATTATTACCAGGGATGAAACATCCTACTACAAATGTACAGATACACCACAAGCTTTCCTTAATTTTTAGTCCACAACCTACAGTACTCTTCTTCAAAAAAGAGGAAAAAGGGTCATGGAGAAGCAAGGAAACAGAAGCCATAGCTTATCCAACTCTTTCAAAGCAGACCAAGAGATCTCAAAAATGGGTAGAAGAAATACCAGATAATATAAACTCTTAATAAGTTCATAGAAGGGATAAAGATAATAGATGAGTTCAAAGAGGAAATTAAACAGAAGTTCACAGTAGTTTCCCTCAGCCAACCAATGGTACGTTCAGAGAAATGGGAGTTCAAAATTTGAATGACAGATTCAACAAAGATTTGGAATCTTTGAAACACTGTCACACAGCAAGATTTAAAATTAAAAAAGGAACTGTATGGAATTAATAATTTTCAGAAATGGCCAATATAAAGAGAGAGGACAGTCTGATATTGAGGAAAAAATAGTGAATTATGATGAGCCCAAAACCCAAAAGAAAATAAGAGAACAAGAGAAGATTTTCCAGTAACTATGAGCAGAGAAGAAGACCATTATATGGCTAATTGAAGGTAGAGAAAAACTAAAGCTAGGATGGATGGTTTTATTTAACATGTTTACATGAATCAGAGAAGAAAATTTCCCAAATATAAGAAAAAGAGGTTAAAATATAAGTAAGTTATTCTCATAGAACACCAGGAATTATGATGACAAAAGAAGCTCATCAAGACATATCCTTATTAAATTACCAAATATGCACCAAAAATCCACTTCATTTTAAAAACAAAGAAAACAAAAAGGAATCACATATAAAGGTAAGCCAATCAGAGTCACAGGAGATTTCTGAATGCAAACTCTAAAGGTCATGGGAGCTTAAAGTGAAGTATATACCTAACAACCCAGATTAACTTATTTAGAAAACTTATCTTTCATAATTGGTAGAGAAATAGGATACTTCTATGTCAAAGTTCCCCTCAAATGATGTATGAACATTAAATGAACTCTTGAAAAAATACTTAAGAATGTTCTATGACAGAAGTAATGAAATGCACACAGCTACAAATAAAATGAATAAACAGCCACAAAAACATCAGGTAAAGAAAAACAAAGGCTTCACCAACAGATAAAAAAGGCAATGGTGGTAAATAACCAATATATCTCAGTAATGGCCTCAGTTCTCTAATTAAAAGATACAGATTGGCCGACTGGATCAGAAAAAGTTAAACAGTCTATTGCATTCAAGAAACTCATCTAATTAAAAAAGATATTCATCTAATTCAAAAGATTTAAAAATTAAAGGATGGAAAATGACTTTTCATGCACCAGACCCTGAAAAATAGCAGAGGTAGCAAATGTATTAACAAACATGGTATTTTCCAGCTGAAACTGATTAGAAAAGACAAAGATAATCCTTACATATTAGTTAAGGAAAAAACATCCAACAAGAAGATATAACATTGATAAACATATATGCACCAAATTCTGAAGCACCGATCTTCATAAAAAGAATCACTGAAAATAAAATATCAAATAAATACTAAGGCAATTGCAGCAGGGGATTGTAACACCCTCCTTTCACAAAACAGTCAACTAAACAAAAAAACCAATCAAGAAATATCAGAACTGAACAACACCCTTGAACATATGAATTTAATAGACATATACAGAATATCCCAATCCACCACAATGTACACACATTCTTTTTAGCAGTATATGGCACTTTTTCCAAAACAGAGAACATACTAACCCATAAAGCCAATTCCAGTAAATATAAAAGAAATGAAATTACTCCATGCATACTGTTATACCCCTGTGTAATGAAAATAGAAATCAATGACAGAAGAAATTTTGGAAGAAATAAGAGCTTCTAGAAAAATCAACAAAGATACTCCTAAATAAATAACGAGTTACAGAAGAAATTTTGCTATTTCCAGAAGTTAATGACAATGATTGTATAATTCAGCAAAACCTTCAGGACACCATGAAAGCAGTTCTAACAGGAAAATTCATCACAGTCAATGCTCACATTAGGAAAATGAGCAAGGTAAAATAAATAACCTTTTAAGAAATCTTAAGATACTTGAGAAACAGCAACAGATGAATCTCACACTAAAATTTGGGAGGGAATACATTAAGATTGGAATGGAAATCAATGAAACTGAGACTAAAAAAGCCCTGTAAAACAAATCAACAGTTCAAAAAGCTGGTTCTTTGAAAGAATAAATAACATATATATCTTTAGACTCAGCAAGAGAAAAGATTCACATCAATGTAATTAGAAAAGATAAAATCAAAACAGACACTGTAGAAATCCAGAATATAATAACTACTTCAAATAATTACATTCCAACAAACTAGCAACTTTTAAAGAACTGAACAGATTCGTAGGCACATACAAACTATTTAAACTAACCCAGTAAGACACAAATATGATTAACAATGCAATAACAAGTAGTGGAGTTGACACAGTAAACAAATAAAGGTGCCCACCACCACCTGACAGATTCACTGTTGAATTCTATTTTTAAGAATATTATTTCATCTCTACTCCTCAAGCTGTTCAAAGAAATTCAAAGGGATGGAGTGCTCCCAAATCCGTTTGTAGACATCAGTGTCACCTTGATCTCAAAACTGGATAAAAATGCAGCTAAAAAAGACAACTGTAAGCCAGTTTCTTTAGTGAATATAGATGCAAAAGTCCTCACCAAAATATTAGCCAATAAAATGTAGTACATTATCAAAAAAATGGTATTTCAGGGCTGGAAATGTAGCTCAGTGGCACAGTCCCTGCCTGGCAAGTGTAAGTTCCTGAATTAGATCACCAGTACCATAAAACAAACAAAAAAGTTGAAATATCATAATCAAGTAAGTTTCATCCCAGAAATATAAGATGGTTCAATGTACGTACAATACTTGAGTATGGTAAAGATTATTTAGGACAAACAATAGCCAGCAGCATACTAAATGGAGAAAAACTACAAGCATTCACCCCTAAAATCAGGAATAAGACAAAGATGTCCACTATCACCTCTCCCATTTAACATAGTACAGTGGACCCTCATGATGAGATGGGTCTTATATAGGAATAACTTGGGTTAATTAAATTAATGAAAGATTCATCTTCTTGTTATCTATTGGCTATACCCAGGTAAACATCCAGATCTCAGGTGTGCTGATTTATAACCAACTTGAGTTATAACCAGCCCTCAGAAACTGATCAAGTTCATAAGACAAGGGTCCATTGTACTTGGAACATTAGTTGAGGCAATTATGCAAGAGAAATAAAACAGGTACTTATAAGAAAGGAGAAATTTGAATTACTATGTGCAGATGACATAACGCTCTCACAGAGACCTAAAGAACTCCATAAAAATTCTTAGAAATAATAACCAACTTCAGCATAGTAGCAGGATACAAGATCAAAACACAAAATTGACTAGCATTTGTGTACACCAACAACGAGCAGGGTGAGAAGGCAATTATGAAAGCAATACAACTGATAATAGCTTCAAGAAAAACCAAATACCTAGGAACTAAACTAAGGAAGGAAAGTGAAAAACCTCTCCAAAGAACTCCAGTACTCTGAAGAAAGAAAATGACCAGGATATCAGAAAATGGAAAGACATCCCTTGCTCCTGAAGAGGCAGAACCAATACTGTCATAATGCCCATACTTCCAAAATTGCTATAAAGATTCAGTGAAACATATGTGCACCCATGTTTATAGCAGCCCAGTTTGTGATTGCTACATCTTGGAAACAATCCAAGTTTCCATCAACTGGAGACTGGATAAAAAAGCTGTGGTTCTTCTACAGAATGGAGTACTACTCTGCCATAAAAAATGA
Source organism: Petromus typicus (assembly GCA_004026965.1). Lineage (NCBI taxonomy): Eukaryota > Metazoa > Chordata > Mammalia > Rodentia > Petromuridae > Petromus > Petromus typicus. The sequence continues at coordinate 16,421 of PVIR01026245.1, read as the reverse complement.
TAAGTTTGAATCATTTCTACTTAAATGGACATACCTTGAGGACATCCTCATAAGTGAAATAAATAGGGCACAGATAGGTACATATCACATCTTTTCTCTGGTATGAGAAAATGAAGATGTAAATGAGTCCTAGCATTGTATGTTATATATTGTGAAGTAGAAAATGCTCAGTGTAAAATAAGGTGAAAGGGGACAATGTTGAGATTGTAACAAAAAAGTAAGGAAACAAATTTTATGTATATGGGGGGGTGGTAGGGTGGGTAGGGCTATGGGGAAAAAATGAGAATTAAGTTGTGTCTTATACTGGTACAAATCCCCATTATGGAGTGCAATCATGATGTGTATATTTAATGTACCAATAAAGATAAAAAAAAAAAAAGATTCAGTGAAGTCTCATTCAGAATGCCAACAGCACAGTTTACCAATCTAAAGAAAACAATCTTAAAATTCATTTGGGGCCAGAAGAGACCAAGAATAGCAAAAATAATTTTGAGTAATAAGAGCAAAGCAGGAAGCATTTCATCACCTGACTTCAAATTATACTACAAAGCACTACTGATAAAAAAAAAACAGCATGGTACTGGAACAAAGACAGATGCATGGATCAATGGAACAGAATTAGAGATACAGAAATGATGACCTCGAACATATTCAGTGGTTGATCTATGACAAACGGGCAAAAGACATATATTGGAGGAAAGACAGCTTATTCAATAAATGGTGTTGGAAAAAACTGGATAACTGCAGAAGATTGAAACAGGACACCTTTAATCTATTGCATGAAATTAAAATAAAAAATGGAACAAAGATGTAGATGTTAAAACAGAAACAAACTTAATGAAAAATAAGATAGATGAAACACTTCAAGAGATAGGTGTAGGAAAGGACTTTCTAAACAGAAATCACATAAAAAATAACAGCAAACCCACTTCTCCCAGGCATGTGTACATTTTCCAGTACCAGGAAAAAAACCTCCAAAAAACAGAAACAAGCATAATCCAGGGAGACTTTATCAAACTACAAGGTTTTTGTACAGCAGAAGAATCAGACATCAAAGTCAAGACCACCCTTCAGGACAGGAAAAAATCTTGTCAGCTACTCCTTAGACAGAGGACTAATATCAAAAATAATATAAAGAACTCAGAAACAAAATTAAACCACAAAAAATTAAAGACCCAGTCAATAAATGGGCAAGGGAAATGAACCAACACTTCTCAAAAGAAATACAAATTCTCAACACACATACAAAAAGTGACCTGCATCTCATCCCACCTGGCATCCATCTGAAAAATATAATGTTGAGTGGAATAAATCTGATGCACAACTTTAATTATAATTAGTATCTATTTGAATCAGGCAAAATACAAAGAAAGAAAATGATGAAGAATGGATAGAAAGGGACACGGGAGTGGTTCTCTTCCAATGGAGAAGTGGTCTAAAGAAACAAGGGCAAGAAGAGAGGAGGAAGTGAAGGGAAATGAGAATAAAGATATCCCATGTATAGCGATACCTTCAATTAATGTAAACCTTATAGGCCAGAGCATGAGATAAGGCAAGTAATATGGACAGGAATGGAAAATGGGACAGGAGAATGGAAAAAAGAGGAAGAAGAAAGAAACTTTCTGTTCTGATGTGGGTTTTGAGCCTTGGGAAAAGATGTGTGTAAACAAAAAGTAACATGTACAACATTACATATAATTGTGGGGCTCAGGTTTCTAATAACTGAGTTTTCCAAAATAAGCCCAACATAGGAAATGATCTGCCACTGAAGAACTTGCTGTGACCAGAAGAGGGCTCCATTCTGACCTTCATATCAGTGACCAGGCCAGATGGATGGAGCCCTGGCTGAGAACAGTAATGACCTCCTTGCATCTAGATGTCCCAGCAGACAGACCTTTGGTGTTTGGCCATTTCTATCATCTTCCCCCAAAGCAGCACTAGCTCCTTCAGCCTAGTATCTCCACTGCAAAAAATCTGATTGCATGGATTTTCCAGTAAGCATTTTCGTAAGAAAGCCACAATTCTTCCATCACCACTTTCTCCACCTATGTAGTTTCATGGGCTATTTGAATGTCCACATTGCCATTCTCTTGAGCAGCTTGATATCCTGTGGAATAGCAGCCTGTGGTAATGAAAAGAGCCTGAAAATCAAGTGCTCTCTCCACTTTGCAGGGAGAATCTTGATTATCTAATGTTACTGGAAAGTGTATACCATCTTGGTCCCTCTCAGAATCTGTTGGTGCTGACTTCTCTTCTGCTTCTTCCCTTTGGACATGATCAGAGGAAAAGTGCACTATATTCTGCAGCTAGCAACCTCAGCCCCTGGTGGCACAGGTGGATGTGAGATGATATAAGTGAGCTAGAATCTTGCATCCCTCACTTAGTGGAAACGTTATGGAAATTTCTGTTCACCTAATGCAAGAGAAGGGACAGAATATGTTGTAGGCTAGGCTGACCCTAGGACATGTTTGGCCAGAGGGACCTGACATTTGTGTGATTTACTCCTAAGCCATGAAATGTGCACCTAAGCTAGGTTGCCTTTTACTCCCTCACTTACGTGTACATCAACATTTCCCATGCTGTTACAGGTCTTGATATTTATTGAGTAGTCTTCATAATTATGATTTGACTGCAACATAATGATTCCCTTAGGAGAATGTGCAATAATTTGTTAACATTCATTGATTGCTGGACATTTAGGTTTTTTCCAATGTTTTGTGATTATAAATAATGTTGCAAAAATATGCCCATAGCTTCTTCTCTTGTTTGGAGTTGTTTCCTTAGTGTGCATTCCCAAGTGAGGCTGCTGGATCAAAGTGTAAACATTTCAGTTGAAGAAGTCCGAGGAGGAAGAGCACATTCTATGTGCCTGAAAAATAAACTATGAAACTGGAAAACAGCAACCATCTAGGACTAATCTGTACACTATTTGCTTTAATAGAAAAAAAGGTTTCATACTACTTTGTCTTCAACTGACAGTGGAATTAACACCAGCCATATGCCTTAACCCATGGCCAGACCAAACTGATTTTAACTGCAGGCCTGGGATACTGCACGACAGAGATGGCCTCACCCTGGGTTCAGCACAGTGTCTGATGGTGTTACTGTTTCCCAGTCAATACTTCTCGCCATCCCTCACTACAGCTGTGTGAAACCAACAGTGCCCATTTGGTGATGAAACACATCCCAAAGTGTTGCACGATTATTATCCAGAAATAGAACTTAACGCACTCTCCTGGCTAACTGAGGGTGAGGTGCTGTTTATTTACCAGAAGGTAAAATCCCACCTCCGGAGCAAGCTCGGGCTGTCAGTGTCTGGCCCTGAGGTGAGGTGCACTCAGGTGTCCGCTCCCATCTTTTCCTATGGCTTTTGGCTTTGGGAACAGGCTCTAGGCAAATTCCAGGCTTTCTTTACCATTTCCCCAAGGGAAGCATAGTTCACAATAGTTGCACCTTGGTGATATTTGCTTCACTTCAACAAAAATCTATTGCGTGTGTAGGCAGCAAGACTTATGGAAAGAACAGGGCTGGTGCACCATGAGGACTTGCCGCATGTATAAGGGAACTCATAGAATATTTCTAAATTGCGATGCCTTTACCTATTACATTAAATGACAGTACCTCTTTCATAAAGTATTTGTAAGGTATAAATAATGTAGATGAGAAGGGTGCCCTGCAGGTAATAGGCATTCAATAAATGCTAATTCTTTTGAGGGATCTAAATAGAATAATAAAGCACTCAGCTGTTATTGTCAGAACGTACTCAGTGATGGGTGAGCACAAACTGCTGTGTAGCCAACGTCTAGGCCCAACACCTCCAAGCGCAGTGTGGAGGAAGGTCACGGCGGACCCACGAACGTGATGTACATCCGGGTCATTAGGCTGTATAGCAGTGAAAACATCATAAACCTGAGTTCAAGTCCCAAGTTTCACCACGAGCTCTAAGTTCTTTAAGACTAAGTGTCTTTACCTGGAAATAAAAAAGTGAATTAGTATTTTCTGCTCCTGCAATTTGAGAAACAAATGATAATCACAATTCTCTTTGTAATTATAATGTCCCGCATACTCTTTATTTTTTTTCTATCACATGCATTCCAAATTTAACTGTGTAGAAAGCCCTGTGGAAGTGAGACATAAAATAGATCTCATAGAACTGGTTGTGTGTTTACCACATATTAAAAGAACTGGCTGAGGAAACTGCTCAAGATCCACAGGAAAGAAAATGCTCTGCTCCATAGGGTAAATGAGTGATTTAAATGAAAATAAGAGTGCAGAATGAGTGAATTAACTGTGGAAGTCTTTGAAGGGATGGTTAGCTAATTATGTGTTTACATTTTATTTGACATTATGGGAAGTTTTTAAAATCAGAAAAATACTCTTCTAATTTCAGGAATAAATTTAAAAAAAGAATTCTTACGTTGGTATAGGGACTGAATACTCCACATCCTCTGGTGAGAAGTGTACACAGCCTGCAGTTAGCAATTAGAAGGATTGGCATCAAACTTCCTGTGGTGCTCTAAATAATGGCCTCAGAAAAGCTCATCCCCATGCCCATAAAAAGTGACTGTGTTACTTCCTGAAAGAAACAAGTCAGGGGCTTGGCAGGTGTGATTTAGGATCTTCGGGATCTTGAGATGGGAATATTATGCTGGGTCGAGAGTCATCGCAAAGGTACAGATGAGAGCAAGTGCTGAATATGAAAATCAGAGAGAAGGGAAAGGTAGAGCAGAATTTGGAGAGCAAGCTCTGAAAGTGGAGAAAGAGGAGTGCAGGAATCCAGACAGCCTGTGCATGCTAGGAAAAGAAGGCTCTGAGCCCTGGAAAGCCTGCAGAAGGAATGCAGTCCTGCCGACACCTGGATTTCACAACTTGTGAATTTCAGAATTGTAAGGTGCTGCATTTGTGTTGTACCAGGCCACTCAGTATGTGGAATGATGCAGTAGGTATCAGCCATTGGAAACTAATACACTTCACATCCTCTTCAGCTTTCATTCCCTGCATTCAGTCTCCATCCTGTAGCCAGAATCCACTTAAATTCAAATGCCTGAACTTTTCTCCTGGAACTTGTTTGGGAGTATAATGGCTATCACCAAATTAAGCAGTTCAGAACCTGTAAATCAGGTTTAAAATTAATCATTAAGCAAAAAGAACTTATGATCCATTTGCAAGTGATACTTTTTCCTATTTGGTTTTGTCTCAGCAACTGGACACTATTTGTAAAGAGTCTACACTGGCCATTTTGAGGTCATCTCAGCTTAGGACTGGAAAAGTTCCACAGACACGAAGTGAAATTCCAAATGCTGGTCTCTGGGAACACTCCTGCCTGCAGATGCAGCACGTCCACTTATAAGATTTCATTTCTTTACTATTCAGTGTTTAAATTCATCCTTATACAGCCTGGAATCTGGAGGAAAAAAACATTAACTTGTAAGCACAGCGAAAGTTACATGAGACTGGAAAGGAGAAAAACATATCACAAATGAAGTCGCTTTCAGAATTTCCCAAGATTCTTTCCTGGCCATTCTTTTGTATTTCTACTGCCTATGACTTCTGCCAGGAAACATTAAAATGAGTTCCTGTACCATGCATGGTTTGCAGGTGAGGACTGTCTGAGCTGTAATTTGCTGCTTGATTCGCCCCAGGATTTTCAGGTGCTGTGCGAGGGAGTAAAGTACAGCATGTACCTGGGCTCTTGGTTGTCAGCCATTGGACGATGGCCATAGTATTATTAAACCACCGAGCATGCTGGGTCTCCACCACAAAATTTAATTTTCCTACTGCAGGGACTAATCAACTACCATAGACTTAAAGACCTAAGAGAATGTTTTTATCTGCAAAAAATTTCCTCTTTCAGGCTGAAGTGGAGCTAATTTTAGTTTTGTCTATCCTCGGGCTTGCAAACACTGATAGAAATTCGGCTTGATGAGAAACAGATAAGAGGTGGAATTTATATGAATACAATCTGTGTCATAAATTAAAGAAAGATGAAAGCTCGAGGTTCTTGGTGACACCTTAGTAAATAATGTTTGAGGATTCTACCAGGGGCAGTTGTGCTCTGCCTATAGACTCCATCTCCTCGGGTAGTCTCCACATTCCTTCTGCCATGCCCATCAACATTTCCATCTACTGTGACTCACGCTCTTTTGCTGATTCCCCTCATTCTCCACTATTCTCTTCTCTGCTACTTTTCTCCATGTACCGGAGCAGAACTAGTGTGACTAAAAAAGCATGGAAGGGGAGAGATTCCTATGCATTCAATATCTGTGACACAAATACTAAGCTTTCTTCAGAGTCCTTTTGTGACAGAGAGCAATAACCACAGAGGCATTGGGGTCACTGGCTTTTGTGTGTCTATTACTAACAACCAAATGCTTCTGAGTGATTTTTAAAACCTCCTATAAAACAATCAAAATTTTATTATTGATAAGAAGGAATTTATAAATATAATTAACCTTGCAGCTATTGTCATACTCTTTTTTTAATTTTTAAATTCATTTTTAATTAAATAAAATGGAGAAAATATCGTACATACAAAGATATGAAATGTTTCTCAAGTTTCTGCTGCTCAGAAGCTGGGCTGATCTCTGTATCATTCTTGAGTATATGCACTGTCAGAGCAAGCGCCCAGTTGTTACCTTTCTAACTGTCCAACTACCAGAGACTGCTACAGAAAGAAAGAAAATTCCTGTTTTGACCACCTCGAGCTAGCTACTGAGCAAGGGACGCCACATGGCATTGATTGTCCCTAGCTGATGCAATCACTGTGGAATAATGAAACGGGATGAGCTGATCCTTGAGGTGGAAAAACTTTTGATTATGTGGATTACACGATCAGAAGCAGCAAATCCCGATGGCTCTGAGCCAGGTGCGATTGCAGGAAGGGCACTGTATCCCTTTCAAATGTTCAGGGATGAGCTCATGGAGACATCAAAGAGATAGGTTTCAGCTCTCGCAGAGGACTGATTTGATTGCTTTAGGACACAAATTGTTTGGCATAAGACCAGAGTTTTGGGGTAAATTCCAAATACTTATATAGGTGACCCGAGACTTACAGCTGCTTAACTTGTAATATTGTTCAGGAAACAATTAAAATGTAAGTGAAGGGTACATTCAACATTGTATTTCAGGGACCTCCTGGAAGGTGTAGGGTTTGGGGGTCATCTATAAAGACTAATCATAATTGTTGATCATTTTTATTGAAATATATATCAAAGTTTTGCACATCCATCTTAAAAACTAGTGTTGCAAAACAATTTATGTATTTTGATGTGAAATGTATCCAGAGAAAACAAACTGGAGCCTTACTTAATGCAAATATTTTATAGTCCTACCATTAATACAATAGAAAGTTGATTCTGAATGAAGTTGAAATGCCTGTTAAACCAATGACCTTCTCAGGTTTTTAGAACCCTAATGAAGAACCTCTGTATTATCTGAAAGGACAGTAGGTTTCATGGTAAGAATTTAAACAGCTAACTAAAAGAAGACAGTGGGAATAAGGAAATACCTTATTTCTTTGTACTGTAGTGATGAAATTGGTCTTAGATGTCCAGCCCCATCACTTTGCCTTTCTCCTGTACAAGATGGCTCCAGTTTGAGCTCTTCCCACCATTTCCTATAGGACAAATTGTTTGGATGATCATTGTGGATCTTTGGTCCACAGACCCCAAATCTGTTTTGTAATATTCTTTGAGTCTCAGAATTCTACCATGAAGCACAGAAAAGGAGTTTATCATTAATACTGTTTTATGTGAAAAAAAGCTCCATTTCTATTCAGAGGTTAGGAGGGGATCCTGCTAGTTTTAAGTGAATCTCTCTGCCAGGAACTAGTAGAAGTAAGACTATAAGAGCCAAGTCTGGAGAATAGGATACAAGGAGAGGTGAAGAAGAAAGCCACTGTTTCCCCCCTCTGTGTGAGAAGTGCGTCCATAGATCTTCATTATTGGTATACCAGTGATCATCAAGGTATATCTCAGCACCCTCCTGAACACATGTGCAGCGGAAGCTTGGAAAGAGAGAACCCTTTGTCATTATTGTTAAATCTCAAGCACAACCCAGGAATCTCTTCCTCTGAGCTTTCTCCTTCTTGGATTAATGGATTTTTATGTTTGAGCAACTTAAAAACTTTGGTATCTGCAGCCAAAAACAGTCTTAATGATAAACTCATTTTCTGTGCTTCATGGTAGAATTCTAACACTCAAAGAATATTGCAAAACAGATTTGGGGTCTGTGAACCAAAGAACCACAATGATCATCCAAACAATTTGTCCTACAGGAAATGGTGGGAAGAGCTCAAACAGGAGCCATCTTGTACAAAAATTATCCCAAGTAAAGGAATAGTTGGACTGAAGTTAAGAATTATATTTCACTCTGACATTTCAAAACTTAAAAGAATTGAGAGACCAGAACTCCTGCAACCATGTAGCATGCACCAAGTAATACTTAATTTTCTAAAATGCTCCCGTTTGTCATTTCTGAAATCTTTTTGGTAGATTTCATACTTCACTTCCAGAAAATAGAGGCATCTTAATTTTACTTGTTAAAAGAGACACTATCTCAATCACCTTTCAAAGGGAGAAAAATATTAGGAAGATCCTTGTGTGTCTCCTGCTGTAAAATTAATTTATGTTACTTTTAACTGTAAGAAGAATTTCTTAAACAATTCCTGAGAAAGGGAGAGAGTGAGAAAAGGAAGAAAGGGTGGAGAATAGGCGTGTCAGAGAGGAACAGAATGAAATAATGGGCCTTTTAAATACCCTAGTCTGGTGATAAAGGTTGTACTACACACATGTCAAATTTATCAAGAGAAGGCAGCACAGCTCACAGGACTAAGAGAGAAAGCAATTTTGAGGGCCCTTTTCAAAATGACTGCTGTTCTGCTTTTACAGGAAACATTAGCTTTAGCAGAGAAAAATGGAAGTAGAAGGAAGTTCCAACCAAAGAAAACAATTATAAGTATTCTTAATTGCCTGGAAATAATTTGTCAAGCAAAATTGGCTCATGCGTGATACATTATATAAATGGTTTAGAGGCAACAGTGTTGTAATACTGCATATTTTCTTTGCACATAGTGTTCTGATAACACATTCAACACAAGGGATCTGACTTTCCCTCTTTAAAAAATCTGTCCTCCCCTCTCTTCTCCACAGCCCCTTCTGCTTTCTGGGCCTAGGGAGTGAAAGAGGAGGAAGAAAAGGCATAAAACCACTTCAAGAGTCTGTGACTGCTACTCAGTGTATTTTATTATTTCAAGAATTCATTCAAAGATGGGCTGCAATTACATTTAAAACAGGAGAATAATGGGCTATTGACATGTATATGGTTTTAGAAATATAAGGCCTCATTTTCTCAGCTGGAATTTCCCCTACACTGTGCATTTGCATTACATTAGAGATGCTCTTTTGGAACAAGAAGATCACATGGGTTCAGACATTTTGACATTATCTGGGTCAGAGAGAACGTTTAAAAGCAGTAGCCCTACACGTACCAGATCTCTCTTGCAGGCAGGCATTGCAGTGCATTAGGGAACGACCAGCCCTGAACGTCTCCCTGCATTGGCCGTGTTTTATGACATACCTGCCTCACCCAGACATTAATCTACTGAAGATGGATTGGCCCGGTCATGGTCCTCTGCTAACCTTCAGCGGCATGTACATTACCTAAATTGAAATCTGCACTTTTTCATGCCACGTGTGGTTTGATGTGATGGTCCAAGGAATGTCGGGTGCATTAGAATTGGTTTTTATGTGGAGAGAATCTCCACTCTTATTTACCTTTCAGCAGAGCAGCTGCAGGCTCTCCTTCTCACTCCACAATGAAGGCATTCTTCGCCACTGCTCGCTCCACGGCTTGCTACCCTGGCCAGCCCCAAACTGCATGGCATCGGTCAGGTATGCGAGCAACTCAACCCCTTTCCTGTTCCCAGAAGTGCCAAAGACATAATGAAAAAGGAATGCAGAAGTTTCCACCTGTTGTAATTGTCTAATAAAGCCACACACAATGGCTTCTTTGTCATCTTCCGAGAGAGAGGTCAGTTGTGTCAGCGATTACATGAGTGGTTTATGTGAATTGAAAGATTCTACAAGTAAAATCTCATCAAAGTTTCACAAGATGTCTATAATTTTCTAATCCTCCATGGCCTAGTTCCCCAGACATGATACTCTTTATTTACCCCGCACTTGCCTTTCTTTCGTTATGGACAGGGAGCTGAACTTGTACTCTCCCCTCTATAATTAGTGGAATGGGGAGGGAACTCTAGGAAACAGTGAATCTTTATGAAATTGCCATCACTGAATTTTGTACTGTTCATCTGTCAGTCACACGATTGAAAAAGTAAATGGACTCAATAGAATCCAGGACCAAGACTTTCTATATGGACAACCTGGCTTCAGATCTTACTTCTCATGGCCTTTGAACTTCAAATTTTATCTGTCAACTTGTGAAGGACAAAGGTTAAATGGGATTTTGTAGTAGTCCATTGTTTCAGCTGACACTTATGAAACACTTCCAAGTGCCAAGCGCTGTATGTGCCTTTAGTCGCTGGGGTACAACACTGTCCTGCTCTTGTGGAACCTGAAGTGATTAATCCAGGAAAACATTGAGCGTACAGTGCTTGGCACATAGTAAACACACCATAAATTTGCTATTATTATCATAATTACTATAATAAAAGTATACAGAATCACACTTATACACTTCCTTTTGTAGACATTCCATACTGTCATCCAGAAAAACAGCAGAAGGGTTATTTTTAAATATATTGCCATACTCCAGAAGAGTATAAAATAGAAGCCTTGATGACTTGCCCTTCCAATACAGTTCAAGACTCTGTATAAGCAATAAAAGGTATCAGTGCACTCTGAATGATTTCCACTTTAAAGTTATTGAGATCCAATTATGTGCCAGACATTCTTTTATTGAGTGAAGGTGAAATGACAGCTTTTTGACTCTTTCCACTTATTAAAATCATTTGTGTTTTCTATAATGTTCATGGAATAGCTTCAAAAAAGATATGAACTTCGTTCTGAATACCAGTGCTCTAAATATTTTGATCCAAGGAGGATCTACTCAGTATTGGTATTCAGAAGTGCCAATGCTGAAAGCAACTGGAATTGTAGTGACATAAAACCCACCTACCACAGACTGAGGTCACTTGTTTATTGAATGTGTTTAAAGTGAGAATGGCATTGCCTGGCTAGGTTCCCTGGAGCTATGCTGCAACTGGTTGTGGCACAAATATGGAGTCTCTGGCAACTAAGTGGCAAAAACAAAAGGGAAATGGGTTGCAGTAGCTAGGCAGCAAAGCCGTACACCTGCTAGAGTTCCATCTGGGTCAAGCCATTTCCATTTGTTCTCCCTTTCCTAGGTAGTAAATGTCCTTGATGAGTCATGGGACACACCTACCAATTAAGAAAATTGGAGAGATAATTTCCCTTTCAGGGAATTGCCTCCAAAAGTTGTGTGGAGAGCTGGAAGCTCTTTAAATTATCCAAGATCTCCTTAGAGTGATCCGTAAGATTTATCTCACTAGCATTCAGAAAACGTTGCAGGGAGCTCAGAACAGTGAAATTAGTGACATCCTACTGTCAACACCTTTCATGAATATGTGAAGAAGGCCGCCACTAAGGACCCAGTGAAATACTGTATGATTCTACCAGGAAATATACTCAAATGGCTGCTCCACTGTCCTTGAGTTGTTTTCTAGACTGAGAACTATAGTAGTTGAACAAGACCAAAGATTGGATAAACCTAGTGGTCAAGTCAAAAAATATGTTTAGAAACACTAATGCATATTACCATACTAGGAAGACCATGTTTAGACAAAAGTTTAAGTTTAAATACAGGTCTTTGTTGTTGCTTTTTTATTTTCCTTAAAATTATGAAGTTTTCTGTCTGTTTTCCGTTGACACTGTTCTGTTGTTCGTGGGTGTTGTTAGCAATATTTGTTTAGAGGAATATTCTACTCTACAACCTATATTTGCAGAAGTGAAACTATAAAATAAGTGCAGAAACTTATGCTTTTGCTTCAAATGGAGATTAAAATATAATTCTTTTTAACAGCAATGGAGCCTCTAATTCCTGATCTGTCTTAGGCATCTGGAAACACTAACAAAGTACAGTGATCCCTGCCAACTGAACTTGCCTGGATAGTGTCCCCCCCACCCAGCCACATTCCCTGCACTGAAGCATCAGGGAACAGGAGAAAGAGGTAGAAAGGAAGTAAGTAACTACCTGATTAAGTTGAACTCTGAGGAGGGGCCATACTTCCCTTATTGCACAGATTTGTGTGTGTCAAAATAACCCAATTCATGCTGCAGTCACATAAAAGTAAAAATTCAGTTGGCTAAAACATTAAGTTGACTTGTAATTAACACTACACATTCAGTTTGCACTAGGAGGGGCTCTTCTCAACAACATCACTTGAGGATCTGTAACATTCTAAAACTCTGTTTCCCATGGTAGAAAAGACGATAAGTGCACACTGGCTTTTCCATGTAACCATTTGGTAGAGGCACATCACATCACTTCTCCTTATTTGGCCAAATGATGTACACTCAAGCCTAATTTCAAGAGGGCAGAGACAGCAGCCCTTCCCACTAGGATACATGGGTGCATTTCAGCTGAATCATAAAGTACAATAGGATTCTTAAGAGTGTCATCCATCAGTGGTTCTGACCAGATCATTTGTTCCCTAGAACACATCTGTCAATGTCTGGAGATATTTTGGATTATCATTTTGGGGGAGTGTAATATTGGCATCCAGTTGCTAGAAGCCAGAGATCCTGCTAACCATTACACAAGGACAACCATCACCACAGATTGTGTGGTCCACAGTGTCAGTAGTGTGGAGACTGAGAAACCAGGCTCTTGGGGCTGGGGAGTTATCTCAGTGGTTCCGGCGCCTGTCTTGCAAGCGCAAGGGCCTGGGTTCGTTCCCCAGTTAACCACATACCATACTGGCCGTGGAGACTCACGCCCAGCAGCAACCAGCACCATATACCACGGTGCCAGGCTCACGCCTGTAATCCCAGCACTGGAGAGGCAGAGGCAAAAGGATTGTTGTGATGTGAGTTTGAGGATGAGCTCAGGGCCAGCCTGAACCACAAAGCGAGACCCTGTCTCAAAAAACCTAAAGAAAAAAAAAAAAGAAACCAGGCTCTTGTTTTTCTCAAACTTAGTGTACTCATAAAACTCTGTGCATAAAGAGACCAAGAAGGGATTGAAGCCAGGTGGTATTGGTGAAGGAAGAGACCAGACAGATTAATGGTGCAGAAGAGAAAATCTGAAATGGTGGCATTTCAAAAATAATAAAATAACCTCAGGATAATTATTTACCCATGTAGGGGGAAATAAAGCTATATTGTTACTCCACACCATTTGAAGAAATAAATTCCAGATGAATTAAAAATGTAAAAGGCAAGACCATCGATTTATTAGAAGAAAATACAAGCATATTTTTATGACCCACAAGGTGAAGTAGATCTTCTTAAGCAGAAATTTAACATAAACAAATTATATGTTTTAAGAAAAATATGCATAGTCGGGATCATATCAAAATCACATAACAAGCAAAGGGCTGTGAAAATATTATCAAATATTTGTACAGCACTGAGAAGTATCTAAAATATACAAAGAAATTTATCAAATATAAAACCAGAAGTAAAACACAGAATGAGTTAACAGCATTTTGTAATATCTCATAGTGAAGATATGCTCATTTAAAAAATAGATAATGTCTGGCAAAGGGACATGGAACCGACTCGAATACTCTCAGTGGGCAATGCTGGAACAGTCTAAGCAGGAAAGAAAATAACTTAGCTGCAGGAATGTATCTCATTGGTAGAACAAGTTCGGTTCCCCAAACCATAAAAAGTATTAAAACAATAGATTATAACCTGAAGTACAAGTGTCCACAAGTATATTTTTGTTCCTTCCTATAGAGATAAAAGATTGAACAAACAAATACACAGTGAAGAAGAGACAAACTTTTCTTGCAGAGGGGTCTGAAATACAGAATTGAAACAGAGAATACCCCCGGGAGGTGGAATCTTCCAGCCTTCCCTTAACTTGAGTGTGTGCAAATGTAACAACAGAATAAAACATGGAAAAAGGAGACCGTGACTTTGCAGTAGAAAAATCTGGGAAATTTTCCCTTGGTCAGGTGCTTGGACTTAACACTGTCACTTGTACCATCACCTTGAAAGCATGTATCCTTGATATGATGGAATGAGGGGCACGCCACCCCTATGATAGAGAGCAGAAATCTGCCATGAGAGAGAACACCAGGCACGCAAGCTGAGTGCACTTAGCTAAGTATTGGCCAGCACTCTCAAACTGTGAAAATCATTAAAAAACAAGCCAAGATTGAGAAACTTTCATAGATCAGAGAAGTTTAAAGAGTTACTATAACCAAAGTGATGTAGTACTCTGGATTAGATCCTAAAACAGAATATTATTAGTGGAATAACTGGTAAATTCTAAGTAGCTTCTAGAATTTAATGAACAGTAATATGTAAGGTTTTTTTCAAAGTTTGACACGTAGATCATGGTGACTTAAGATGTTAAAAATGGGGAAACTGGGTAAGGAGGATAAGGACCTTCAATTCTACTTCTGCAGCTTTTGTCAGTAAATCTGTAATTATTCCAAAATTTAAAAAGCTACTTAAAAAGGGGGAAAACAAAAAAAAAACTCAAAATAGAAATAAAGGACATAAATAGAAAATTCATAAAATAGATATATAATTGGCCATTGGAAAGTTACTTAAAGTTACAATAAATCAAAGAAATGCAAATTAAAATAAAAATGAGATTTTTTTTTTTAGGTTTTTTGAGACAGGGTCTCGCTTTGTGGCTCAGGCTGGCCCTGAGCTCAGCCTCAAACTCACATCACAATCCTCCTGCCTCTGCCTCCCAAGTGCTGGGATTACAGGCGTGAGCCACCACGCCCGGCACTGTGGTATGTGGTACTGGTTGCTGCTGGTTGTGAGTCTCCACACCCAGTATTGTTATGTGGTTACCGGGGAATCGAACCCAGGCCCTTGCACTTGCAAGACAGGCGCTGGAACCACTGAGCTAACTCCCTGGCCCTAAGAATGAGATTTTTAAAAGACTGGTAATATTAGGATGTGAAAAGTAAACATTTAATAAATATACTAAGGGCTAAAAAATAATACACATCATGAAGCAGTATGGCCACATGTCTTAGCATTTAAAACATACCACAGTCCTGAAACTCCACTATTTATTAACCATCTAGAAAAACTTGTTTCACATGCATGAGTCCTATATGTGAGTTTTCCTTGAAGCATTATTTTAAAAAGGAAACAACTGAAAATATCAGTTTCATTAAGAAAATATATTTACAATCTGAAATACTATTTCCACCAAAAAGAGGCAGATAACTTTACATATAATATATAGAATGTATGTTGTATCATATGTGTGTATATAATATACATATAATGTATGATATTCAATTATAAGATATATATTCAGTGGATAGATGCATCAAGAATATTGTTGAGTGAAAAGTCTTAATATACCAAAATGCTACATTTTGTTGAGGTAGTAGGAATATATGTAAAAGAATGATCTCTTTTCTTCTTATCTGTCTTTTATTTTGTACTTTTTATGTATCAAGTTTTTCATATAAGAGAAACCATGAGAATTTTAGCTTTTCTGAGTTACTTGATTCTTTCACCTTTTAATTTAGTTGTTTATCTGTACATATGATAATTAACTATCAGGTCTTACAAATAAATACACGAATCTTATTCTTGAAAAATAAGAGAATGGTGGGAATGGAGAAAAAAAGAAATGAAGTGTGTACGTACATGTACAAATTCTCTACAGCGATTGTAATCGTTATGTACTGCATATATATGTACTAATATAAAAATCTAAAAAGAGTTAAAAGACAACACATGAAGAAGTAAAAATAGCCTGCAACAATCACACTTGGAAATTTTTATTACATAATTAAAAAGTAAATAAAATAAATAACCACATGACTTGTTCGTTAAAGGTGGCAAGATCCTTGTTCTTTATACTCAGAAATTTAGTAGACGTGAAGGCTGAATGGTTTTTATGAAAAATAAAATTATTTCATAATAAAAGCATAAAAGGGTAACAACAGTTAATATGCTGTATATTATTATCTTCAGCATAGTTACTCAGAGTGCAAGACATGTAACCAAAAGATTCTTACAAAAAATAAACAATAGATAGGGCCGGGGAGTTAGCTCAGTGGTTCCGGCGCCTGTCTTGCAAGCGCAAGGGCCCGGGTTCGATTCCCCGGTAACCACATAACAATACTGGGTGTGGAGACTCAACCCGGCAGCAACCAGTACCACATACCACAGTGCCGGGCGTGGTGGCTCACGCCTGTAATCCCAGCAATCGGGAGGCAGAGGCAGGAGGAT
>PVIR01026244.1:0-24088 GCA_004026965.1 Petromus typicus | reverse complement strand
AGGCGTGTTGCCAGTTTGGACACTGGTGCACAGCTGCTTTTCTAACGAGCTACCGAGTCACCAGCATCCTCTACAGAGAGGAGCTCAGGTCCTAGAGGATTGTAGTCAAGTAGAGGAGACCATTCTGACTCTATCTGAGTTGAGCGTTACTTCAGGCTCTAGTGGAAGTGAGCAAGAGGGTAAAGGCTGGTCTACAAGCACAGATGACTTAGATGCCAGCAAGAGGGAAAAACAAAAGAGATGCAGTGCAAGGGTGAGAAAATGAAAGGAAATAGAGAGGAGGTGGGAACCAGGAAGGTGTAAGGATATGAAGAAAAGGAACAGCTGTGTGATGGGGAGGATCCAACCCCTGCGGAGGCGTCTGCCCCACCCCCTCCTTACAATCCATGCTTGGTGGAAAGGCGAGAAGATAATGGGGGAAGAGGGTGGGACAGCCTGAGGGAGTATGGAATGTTGTTTCCGGTGTTTGAGGATGCCCAGCAGCAAAGGTCTTATCAGCCTATAGATTTTAAACATATCAAACTTCTCAAGGAGGCTGTGTCAGGTTACGGCCCCCAGGCGGCTTATACCCTCTCTATGGTAGATACTTTGTCTCAAGGTTACGCTCTCGCCCCCCCGATGACTGGACTAATATAGCAAAGGCCACGCTATCTGGAGGTCAATACCTAATATGGAAAGCTGCATGGCATGAGTTTAGTCAGACTCAGGCACGAGAAAATGTGGTGCAGGGGGCCCCTCGTGCCCATTGGACTTTTGAGATGCTTACAGGCCAGGGCCGCTTCACAGGAAGCCAACAACAGATAGGATTTCCACCAGAGGTTTATACACAGATAGCTCGTTGCGCCACTAGAGCCTGGAGGGCTATCACCGGGACTAGAGCTCTGGGGTGTCAGCTATCTAAGGTGATCCTGGGCCGAGTGAGCCATATGCGGACTTTGTCGCCCAGCTGATTCAGACTGCCTCACAGGTCTTTGTGGACCCTGAGCCCGCGATGCCTCCCATTAAACAGTTAGCATTTGAACAGGCCAGTAAGGCCTGCTGGGAGGCTATACTCTATATTCAGTAAAACAATTGCAGTGCCTGGCAGCCTGCAACGATGAATGGGAAGTCATAATGACAACTGCAACAGGGCAGTTTGATACCCATTACCCCATACACCCATGGTTCAACTTTGTCAAAAACAACCCAGTTGTGAGCCCACGAGTAGTTGTGCACCAACCCATACCCCGAGCTCTTGTGCTTTTCACTGACGCCAGCAAAAAAGGAAAGGGAGCTATAGTTAGCGAAGATTCCGAAAGCATAGTGCAATTTGACCCTCAATTTTTTACTCAACTGACTGAGTTAGCTACTGTCACAGAAGCCCTACGAAGACATTCCAAGCAACCCCTCAATTTATATTCAGATAGTTCCTATGTAGTACAGGCATGTCAAGTTATAGAATGTGTAGGTCATATAACACAGCGCTCCACTGCAGCTCAGCTATTTATCTCCCTACAACAGGTTCTGTGAGAGCGAACAAATCCTGTTTTCATTGGACACATCCGGGCACACAAGGCCCTCCCAGGGCCCTTAACTGAAGGCAATCGCCGAGCTGACACACTTACACAAATCAGCTTCCAGAGTTTAGTCCTCTCCCCTCTACAACAGGCAACACAATTTCACCAACAGTTTCATGTCAATGCACAGACATTAAGGCTAAGGTTCAAAGACACAAGAGCTGAAGCTCGAGCTATCATCCTTCAGTGCAAAGCGTGCATGACTCTGCTACCGGCTCCAGCAGGCGCAGGAGTCAATCCCTAAGGATTGAAACCAAATCACCTATGGCAGATGGATGTGACCCATTATACGCCCCTTGGAAAAACAAAATACCTCCATGTCTCTATTGACACATTCTCGGGTGTGATTTTTGCTTCAGCTCATGCTGGGGAAAAGATTAGTCATGTCATCCAACACTGCTTACAAGCTTTTGCTGCATGGGGAAAGCCTAAGTGTTTAAAAACAGACAATGGTCCAGCTTATACATCCCTACCTTTCAAGCAATTTTGTGCACAGATGGAAATTCAGCATAGCACGGGCATTCCGTACAACCCACAAGGACAGGGCATTATTGAGTGAGCTCATAACACACTAAAATCTCAGCTACTAAAACAAAAAGGGGGAGATAGCCCCCTGGGGAGAACAGAAAGAGACAACCTTTATCTTGCCCTTTTTACTTTAAATTTTCTTTTGCTTGACGCGCAGCGATGCTCAGCAGTGCAGCACCATGCAGGAGAGGGCCATCCCACTCCATGGCCCCCTGTACTATGGAAGGATTTACTCACAGGACAATGGAAAGGGCCAGACCCAGTAATCTTGTGGAAAAGGGGGGCTGTTTGTGTGTTTCCCCAGGACCAGGAAATGCCCATTTGGGTTCTGGAGTGATTGGTTAGTGTGGGAGCTCGAAAAAAGAACCAAGAAGATGAAGACACACGCGTAGATACACCTCATACACACAGTGGTCCTGCTCCCACACCTGGTATGGACTGACACACTTCATTGGGCTTGGGCAAGAGATCCTCCGATTCTGCAAGCAGTAGGTATTAAGGCACCTTTTTACCCCTCTATATTCTCCTTTCTCAGGACAGCAGACAGGGAAGCCTGGGGCGCCAGTAGACTCTGCCGAGTCTTAGACTCGGGTAGTGTTAAGTCTAAATGATACCCTGTGTTTCACAAGAGGAGATCATAACAGCACAGCGCTGTGCCTTCTCCTTGTGCCCCACATGCTTGCCATGCCCCCACCTAAGTACGGTTGGCCAGGGATGCCAGGCTGGGGCATCTGATCTACTAACAGAGAGTTCACAGAGAATGAAATGGTCGGCCAAAGGCTCCATCTGTTACATACATACAGAAGTAGAGACTTTAATGATGTGAGGATGGTTCCCTAAAAGAAAAACAACCTGTTTAAATTGGGCCCCATTTGTTATGCAGTCAGGCTGGTATGCTTGGGCCAATATAACGGGCAATTCTTCTAACTGGTCCAGTACAGTCAGGTGGAATAGCTTTACCAACAATAATGGATCCCCCCTACATGGTACTCCCATTTTTTCTTTGTCCTATGGAACGGCTCAGTGCCATCAGAGGGATTGCTTAACTGCTCTGTAGAAAATTGTTCCCTTAGTGCTTGCTGGAATAATTCAGAAAACACGGTCCTGGTTCATGTGCCAGCCCAGCTCCCTGTTCCTGTAGAAGAGCCTAACATCACTGTGTATCCATATGTGGAGACCAAAAGAGACTTTGGACTTATGGCAGCCAGTGTGGCGGGCTTTGCTATCATGCAGACTACGCTAACCACTTTCCTTCAAGAACTAATAGACATTCTGTGGGCACGGTACCATCTAGACTGTGATGTCACCTTTCGTCACGCGTGTATCCAAGCGTCACGTGGGCTACACGACATCATATGCGGGCCATGGGACAAACAGTTTATAAATCTCGCTGTACATCTGTAACATCAACAAGACGTGTGTGCCCACGGTTCCTGCGTAAAATGTTTAAAGCCTGGGCAGGTACAGCTTCATTAGCTATAATCTTCCTGATGGTCATATGTATTGCAGCTATCGCCATGCGCTGGTATTGTACACAACAAAATGGAAACGACCGTAATTTGGTGTTTGCCATACAAGTCATTGAAGCAGGCCAGTCTCCTCAGGTGTGGCTCTGTATGCTGTACCGGTAGTCAAAGATGGGTAAGGATGGCTGCTTCCCATGACCGACCTAAGACAGGCGCATGAGCATGCCTCTCATGTAGCCCATGATGGGTAAGGCATGGGAAAGACAGTCACCTCCTAAGACAGGCACGGTCCCGAGAGCATCTTCTAAAACAAAAAGGGGGAGATGTGGCAAGCCGATCTAAGATGGCATAAGGGGCGTAAGTCTCCACCTCAGAGAAAGGCGAGCCAATCTAAGATGGCATAAGGGGCGTAAGTCTCCGCCTCAGAGAAAAAACAAGCTGTTTCATTGACCATATTTGGAAGAGTCTAGGCTGTGTTGGGGGCGTGCTGAACCAGGGTATATAAGGGAGCTAACGCGGAAATAAAGGGGAATTTTTAGGCTTGCACCTCCAGCAGTGTGTTGTGTTCTTCCTTGCGGGACAAGAGAGATACAACAAGCTATTTCACTATCAAATAGATTTTGGTTTAATAAGTCATCTACAGAGTAAAACCTCCAGTCTCCTGTGTTTTTCAGCTGGTTATGACTAAATTTCTTCTGTTCTGTCTCTGTCTTCTTGTGACAATATTACTAAAATGATCTGTTTGTTTTTCTCCTCATACTGATGTCACTTTTCATTATTAGAGAACATCTCAAATATATCCCTAAATTACTGAAACCTCCCTGGCCTGGTAGGTGTGTAGAGACCAACCGAACCCTCATCCTAAACCTCAAGCATCTCATAGTTACAAGTCTGGAAGGAACACCCACTAACATGCCAAATACAAAGAAGTGTATTTAGCATAATCCTCACTAAGTGGCTTTTATAAATGATGTCACACAAATCTCAGCAATAATTTCACTTCCAGTTTAAAATTTCCTGATGTCCGTGTATTGAAGAAAATTATTTCCAGGGTTTTGAGCCATTATTCTGCTCTTAGCCTGAACAGATTCTATCTGTGATATGACTGAAGGATTAAACACAGAAAATAGAGACAGAAGAAAGAAAAAGGAGCCTGGAAATGGTAGGCAGCACAGACTTACTGTGTTCTAATTTAACTCAGCATCATAGTTATAGATTATCAGATTTAGTCTATGTATTAAATAATTTGAAGGGACACATAAAGTACATGTCATGAATGAGAATTTCATTATTACAGCCCCAAGTGTGACACTCAAAGTTGAAAAAGACAACAAATGCTGACATTTACAGGAAAGATCATTTTTATATGTCGGTCTTGAAATCCTTGCAAATGGTAAGCAAAGTTTATCATTTGATAGTCTGTGCTCTTTCTTGCTGACCTCATTGCTTTCCATACAAAGATGACATATCGGTATGCAGATTTTTAACAGCAAACACCATGAAAAATTAAATACTTGTTTAGTTGTTTCTGAATGTTATTATTTTGACACTGTTGTAATGCATTCACTATATGCATCAAAATGAACTGCCAAATGGACTGCAGCTCACACACCAGTACAGGTAACTAATGCCCTAAGAAATATCCTCCCTCAGCACAAAGTTCTGAATCACTGCAGGAGAGAAGCCAGTGAAAAATGAAAGACAATATATGGATTAACCTTTTCACATAAAATAGAACAAACTGAACTGAGTAATGGAGTTTCAAAAGCTGAGAAATCAGGTAGAAACATAAGCTAAAGATAGCAAGAATGAAAAAGATAAGCAAGGATGATAAGTATGAAGTCACAGGTGGCTTACCGTTGCGGGCTTCATGGTAGCAGTCTCTGGAACAATAAGAAAGGAAAAGGCTGGAGATATTTGGAAAAGTAATAACTGGGAATGAAGTGGTATTTTCAATGGAGGGAAAATGAGTCCGCATTTACATTTCATGTTGACATACCACAGAATTAAAACAGAAAGCCAAGCCAAATACACTCTTAGTGATTTCAGACATAAGAAGTTTTACCTTCCAAAAACTCTCTAGAAAGCACCATTCCAACAGGATGAGAAGCAACTCCAGATAAAGATGAAAAGATGGGGGAAAGACTTTAGTAATATATACAATTGTGTGATTTGCAAGAAATGAAATAAGGTATAAATAATATTCATATTAGTGAAAGAAAGTATGAAATTCTACCAGACATCCACATGCCCACTGACTGGGTCAGTGGAGTGCTGTGAGACAGTGACCATATCTGAGGAGCCATCCACCCAAGTTCCAGTCATGCATGGAACTTGGAACAAAGATGTATCATCATGAAAAAATGGTGTTTGAACTTCCTTAAAGTCTTTCAGAAATGTGCACATAACTAGTATGATGAACAAAAGTATTGTTAAGCTCTTCTGCAAAGCTAGGTGACAAGATGACCCATTGTCTAGAATATGCTTGGTTGGGGAAGAAGAGGGGAAAAAAAAGGACAAACGTGGCAAATGTGGATTTAGTCTCTGTCGAGAAATTTAAAACAGAAAGAGTGAGCATCTTTTATGATTCACTTTTCATTCTGAGATATATGCAGGTCCAATATAGTTGAAAGCAATAATGAGAAATCCCACCCACACTGTATCCAGTTTCCTCTAAAGGTAACATCTTGTGAAATTGTAGGTTATATCCCAAATGGGGTCATGGCATGAATACACCAAATTACAGAATATTTCCATTACCACATGCATCCTGCATGTTGTCCTTTTATAACCACACTTCTCCTTCCTATCCAAAGTTCTACTCCTGACACCTGGTAGCTAGTAATCTATTCCTACAGTTTTGTCACTTAAAGAATATTTTGCGAAATGAATCACACAGTTCATGAAATTTTAAGGTCTCTGCTCTTTTTTTCCCCACACAATCCTCCAGATATTCTCCCAAGTTTGCATGAATAGATGATTTTTTTAAAAAATTATGTGAGCAGTGTTGCTGAGTATGGATATATCAAAGTTTATTTACACTTTCACACAATCCCACAAAAGCCATTTAAGCTGTTTCCAGTTTTCATATTTTTACAAGTAAAGAAGCTATGAATATTCATATAAAAGTTTTACATGAATATGAGTACATATTCTACTGCTGAGATAAACACCCCGTGGTGCAAATGTTAAGTTCTATGATAATTATTTATTTAGTTTTATAAACAACTTCCAATCTGTTTTCCAGAGAAGTTGTTCCACTCCACATTTACCTGGGCAGTGTGTTAGTGACTGTGTTTCTCAGGCCTGTTACCAGCCCTTGGCACAGTTGTCAATGTTTTGTGTCATTCTGACAGCTGATAGCTCATTGTAGTTTTACTGTGACCATTTTCTGTTCACCTGTGTGTGTGTGTGTGTGTGTGTGTGTGTGTGTGTGTGTGTGCGTGTGTGTGTGTGTATGTGTGTACAAATGCTGAATTTTGAGAGTCCTTTACTGTGTGTGTGAGTCTTTGGTTGGCTCTAAGGTTTCTGACTTTTTTTTTCTCAGTGTGTGTAGCTTCCCTTTTGAAATTTTACCTGGGCTTTTAGAGAAAAAAAAAAAAGCTTCTAATTTTATGCAAGTACAATTTATCAACTTTTTCTCTTTTTGGAGTATGCTTTTTAAGAACTCTGAAGAGTGCTAGAAGATGAACATTCCCCCGCATGTTTTTAAAAATGTTTTCCACTAAATTCTGTAATTTATCTTGAGTTTCTTTTGTATAAGATGTGAATCTCTGGTTTTCATGTGGTTACTTTCTTTTTCACTTTGCTTTTGCTTTTTCTTATTTTTGGCCTTAATAGGTCTAATTTCTTGGGCAGTACTTGAAAAAAAGATTGCCCTATTTTCACTGTCACAAAATTTGTTGTCTCTACTAATCTGGGTTATTTCTTGGTTCTGTGTGATCAGCAATAGGTATATGCCTTGCACTGTGGAACGCTACCTCATCTTGATTATTGTTACCTCATAATAGACTCATTATTGATTATATGTTTCCTTATGAAAATATTGTTTATTTATTATAGAGGCATTCCTTAATTATTTCTCCATGAATATATTGAATACAAAATCTGTTTACCCAAGTGTTATCATATTGTACTAATTTTGTTGATATTAAACCTATAAATCAGAGAATTGATGTATTTACTAGGGTAAGTGTTCAGAAGTATAAACATAGTCTATACCTTTGTATTTACTTAAGGCTTAAGATCATTTTCTTTTATCAGGATGATATTATTTTCAATACATAGATTCTATTATGTTTTATGGCCTATCCATGGCTATGTTTTTCTGAAGGAATTAGAAATTACATTATGCTTTCTATGTGTTCATTATTGGTGTGCACCAGTGGTTCAAATTGTCTTGTTCTTTATTTTCTAGTTTATTGAAGTAGATAGGGGATCAAATTACATGGCAAAATAGTTTTATATCTTACATTATCAGTTGGTTCTTTGCATTTGTAAACTTTTTTGGATACAATGTTGTGAGCCCTGAATTATCTTGAAAGGCTCAGGTTTGTAGGAGATGTTTCTGGTATCTTTCTTCTACCAATTTTCAGTTCTTTTCCCCTACAGTCACAGAATGCTTCATATTATTTTAGTCTCTTTAAAGTGGAGGTTTGCTTTGTGGCTGAGGATATGGTTACCCTGAGGAGTGGTACCAGGGTCACCTTGTGAAGAATGTGAAGTCCAGAGCTGGGGGAGGGGAGGAAACAGCTCCGTTTCCTTCTGCTTATTGTTGATCAGATGCTCTGTCCTTACACATTCAGTGACTCGGTAACAGTCCTTTCAGTCCTGGAGGGTAAGACACCAAAGTTTTGACTCAAGGTCTATTTCTCCTCTCAGCTCTAAGTCACTCAGGAAAAATAGGATATTCTATTGTATTTAATCTTACTTTTAAAGTACTTCCTAGATTTCTTTCCTGCATAAAGTCCCATGCTTTCTATTTTCATTTTCTTTCCATTTAAAATCTTCTTTTAACCATTTCCACAAATTCTATGACTTGAAACATACTCTCTTAGTTTTTGTTTGGCTGAGATCTTTATTTCTTCTCCTTCTGAGAATGTTTCTTCAGAAACTGAATTTATAGTTGTATGTTATTTATTTAGCTTTGTAGTATCAGAAAAGCATTATACTATTATCTCTGAATTCATAGTTTCAGATGAAATATCTGCTACTCACATTGCTCCTACTCTAGTAATAATGTGGCTCTTCACAGCTTCTTTCTAGTATGATTGTGTCTTTCCTTGCTTTAGTTTTCATTATTCTAGTTATGATATGTGGTGTAGTTTTCTTTAAATTTATCTAGTGTTTATTCAGTTTCATTAGTCTGTCAATATGTCATTTACCAATATTTTCCACCATAATATTCCTTTAAATACTTTTCAATCTCTCTCTTTTTCTCTTATCAGTGATACACAAGATAGATTGTTCTGCTGTTATCATGTACATCAAAGGTTGCTGAGACTCTATGATTTATCTTTTTCAAAAACTATTATCTCTTTCTTAATTAAATCCAGTAAATTATCTGTGCTCACAATTACTGTTTTTGGTCTCTGTAGCCTTCTTTTTTCCTACTATGCTGAGCTTTTGTTATTTAATAGATTTTTCAGTTCTATAATTTTTCTCCACAATTTCTTATAACTTTATTGAAGTATAATCCCAATACCATAACATTTATTCACTTAAAATATACTTTTGAATGTTTTTTTTAAATGTGTAGTGACTTATGCAACCATCCCCATGAACTAATTTTAATACATTTTTACAGTCTTAAAGAAAATTTTGGACCTTTTGAAAGGTTTTCTATTCACTATTTCTCTTTTCCTCACTCCAATGTCAACCCCAGGAAGTAACTAATATATTTTCTATTTCTTATTGTGCACACTTGGAATTCAGTTGTATGTTTTCATGGAAATATTGACAATTCAAATAATATCTCAATTGAATGATAAAACCAATTGACTAATGAGAACGAGAAACCATTTAAGGTATTTCACAAAAGAAGACATACTCCTGGCTACAGCATATATTAAAAAGCTCACTTCCAAAACTGTGAGTTAACAATACCCATTACATCCCTTATCTATGGAATTAAGGTTTTTTGCCAAAACCCTCAAAATGAAACTACTGGACCCAACTGCCTCTCATGTGTGGGACTCAAGTAAGGGAACGTGATTACTTCTCCTACTTCCTTGCTCTTTGTGTGATTGAAGGAGTTACACAGTAGCCTCACTGCTGCCTACTGTCCAACTCTATACTCCATTAACCAACCTCCATCTGCCTGTGTGTTGACCCTCCTCACATACTCTCCACTTGTGGTTGCTGCTGCCTCTTTAATCCTGCACATTGAGCTCTCCTTTCTAGACTCTTTCATCAAGGAGTACATTTTCTTCCTGGATAATAATGTCACCTTTCTGACCAGTCTCTTACCAACATCATTGGCTCCAGGTGAAAGCTATGTCTAGTCTTCTCATTGACATCAATCTTTCTTTCATCAACATGTTCCTCATGGGCCCCATAAATGTCAAGTCCTCTGGTTCTTCTGGGGACATGATCCTGGTGGGTCTTCTAGCTTCCTAGTGTGTATTTTCATTGTGTGATGATTACTCAGCCTCTGCCATTTGCCACACAAACACATCTTCCTTTTGGGGAGGCTTGGACATTATTTTTTCTAGGCTTCTGATGCCCACACTGGCAATGCATATACTTCTGTTGCCAAAGGTGTCTGCTATAATGATGCAGTACATCTTATGGCCCAAATTCAATAAACTCTTATATGTCCAGTCTTACATCTAGGCCATTTTGACAGGCTTCATGACAAAATTTTGTCCTAGGAGATTTTCCTGGCTTCTGAAAATATGCCCAAAATTCATGTGCATGTCTACATTCCTCCCTAGTCTCTCTCATCTAGGATTCTAGTCACAGATTACACTGGATCTCAGCCCTGGCATCGGCGTGGTTTCTAGGAGCAGAGATGTTGGTGGGTTCTGAGAGGTATGCAACTCATGTCAGAGGAAGTCTCTGCAGCATCTATTATCAATAGCTCTCCTTTGGCAAGTGCAGCCACCCACATGCTCACAGTGAGGGGAGCTGCCGGGTCAGCACTCTCAGGGACGTGGATTTTGAATGTCTTGGTTCTGTTTCAGGGTGCTGAAACAAACCTGGATCTGATCCTAACACGCTTGTATTAGCGTAGTATTCAAATGACTCTGGTTCCTTGATGTTCCAACAGAGAGGCCTTCAGCGCGCTCTCTAGGCTTCTGTATCCATCCAGCATACCTTTGCAACTTGTCACTAACCGCTAATGGTTTTCTACATTTAGCCTTGGTTGATTTTTAGTGACTTGCATTCTTTTGATTTTCTTTTAAGTATTGGTACAACTCAGCAATGACCGTTGAATCAGACGTTTTCTATGCATATTTTGCCCATAGTTCTTCGAGTAAAAATATCTCCATACTCATCTCAACAAGTCCTTCCATAAGGATGTTTTCCCAGGTCACCTTTGTGAAATCTTCTATTGCATAAATACCAAGTTATTTTAGGGGCTATTTCTGTCTTCATGTACCAGAGCAGATAAGGAGCCCTTCTCCCGGGGAAATATCGAACAAGGCACAGCCTTCGAGAGTCCTCTTCTTCCTCAGACCACTCTCGTCATTGTCAGCCATTACCCCTTGTGAGGCAAGCAGCAGAAGGGATGAAACACGCAGTAGTTTGTTATGGAAAGCGTCCGCGAGAGAAAATGTCAAAAGAGCGGGAAAAGAATGGGAAACAGGGTGCGTGGGAGGGTGTATGACCCAAAGACGGGGGGAAAAGGAAGGACACTTAGGGGGAATCTCCTTAGACTCCAGAGAAGTTCTAAAGAAAGTTCAGAAAGGCCACGGGGGACTGTCCCTGCCAACCACCGCTCGGAGAGCACTCGTCGCCTAGCAACACTTCTCTCTGAGGAAAGCTGCCACCTCAAGCACTGGCTTGAAGAGCCCAGGGGAAAAATATTGCTATGTTATCACAGGGGAAGTGCATATTACGGCCCAGTGCCTCAGACTCCAGTCACTTCAGTGCTCGCGCCCAAGACCTGAAAGTGAAAAATCACAAACTTATCTGTTTTCAAATATTTTTAATAAAATTGGTATTATTTTTAAACTGATTTACTTGCATTCACAGAGCAAGTTTCTAACCCTAGACCTTCTTTTTGCAAAGCTTTTATAGGTTCATATTCTTAATTGCATACAAAACTATTTAGATCTGCTAGTTTAAAATTCATTTGTTAATTTTATATTACAACATCAAAAGGTTTCAGATGTAATTGTTCTAATATTTCCTTATGATGGTGCCTGGTCCTTGTTGGATCTTTCTGTACTTTGTGGTTTCATTCTTCACTTCAAATATTTGTGTTGTATATCTTTGCATTCTCATTATTTTACTTACTTCAGGGACATTTTTATTATTTTATTGGAACATAGACTTAAATATATGTGTGTGTGTGTGTGTGTGTTTATGTGTGAGGAATACAATAGAGTGTAACAAAAGATTGACACATATATAAGAACTGATTTTAACTGAGGTAAGAGGCATTTTAGTTAAAGAAATTGTAATCTTCTCTACAAGCAGACCTGGAATTACTGCACATCACATGTAAAACAGCAACAGCAAACAAACTACTGTTCTTATGAAGAGCAAAAACTAATTCAAAATAGCTCTCAGGTGTAAAAGACTAAACATAAAATTGTTTGAAGATGAGAATGAATATTATTCCTTTGGGCTGAAAAAAGATTTGTCTTGTATTATGCCAAATATATAATTTATAATAGAAAATAATGATTGATTTGGAACTTAATGGAATTAAGAGCTTATAGTTTGAAACGTTTAGTAAAAAGACTGAAAGACAAGTTACACATAAGGAGACTATACCTACTTGTGCATATAATGAAAGATAGAATCTTAAAAATAAGATTCTTCAAAATTTAATAATAAAATGACTTACTTGAACAAACAGTTCACAGGTGGAAATGTATGCATATAAAGTATATGCATGGAATGATAATATAACATCTTAGAGAAATATATTTCTGTACATGGTATAAACACAAATTAAAACATGAGCTTCCATCTTGATGGTCACCATCATGAAATCATCCAACAGCAAATGCTGGTGGGCCCATGGGGGCAAAGCAACTCTTCTCTATTGTTAGTTAGACTGTAAACTGATGCAATCACTGTGAAAATCAGAATGGAGATCCTCTACAAAACCAAAGAAGCAATCCCATTCGACACAGCTATTCTTCTTCTAGATATATTCCTCAAAGAATTAAAGGCATTATACCATAGTGATATATGGACAGCCATGTTTATAGTAGCATAATTCATAATAGCTAAATTTTAGGGAAACCTATACATATATAAATAGATGAATTGATGAAAATAGTGCTCCAATGAAGTAGTACTATGCGATATAACAGGAATAATTTGTAGGAAAAGAGATTCACCTTGAAACTATCATATTAAGTGAAGTAACTCAAGCACACAAGCTTACATATCACATGTTTTTTAATGAAAAAATAATAATTATAATAACAATAGGATAAAAGAGTTAAAAAGGAAAAACATATTGTAGTGCAGTGTGTGGACATTGTATCTAAAAATGTACTTTGACTTAATAATATTTTCTTGTATGTTTTATATGTTCTTTGACTTAGTTTGGTTTTCAATCTACATATACTGAATTAACTTTACAAGGTCTTATTGATGAATAAACATGATGCTGAAAATTAAAAGAGAAGAGAGAGAGAAAAAAAGAAAACAAAATGTGATATGTACATGTACTAATTCCCTCCAGTGAATATAATCATTTTGTGTTGTGGATATATACTAATAAAAGTCAAATTAAAATCAAATTTCAATGTTTTTCTTCCCTTTTTCCACTTATTTTTCTCCCAACTTTCATCGAAAAATTGTACATGTTGTGATTTTGTTATCTATTTCTGAAGCTTTGCTCATTTTTCCCACAATCTTTTTCTATAATTTTTGGATTGTAAAATTTCTATCATCTTCCTTTTGGAAATATATACCATTAATGACCTGCTAGCTCTGTTCTATGATTTCAATATTACTGTTTTAAATGTCTCTATAATTGTTTCTTAGGGATCCTCCAATGAAATATTCCATCTGTTAACTCAGAAAAATAATGTGTATCTGTATGCTCTCTAGCACATTTAAAATAACTCTTTTAAAAATTTTTTGTACTAAAATATTAAAGGTTTCACTGTTTTCATTGTGTTTCTACTTTTTGCTTGAAAAAAAAATGCAGTTTATTGCATGCTGTA
This sequence comes from Petromus typicus, assembly GCA_004026965.1. Classification (NCBI taxonomy): domain Eukaryota; kingdom Metazoa; phylum Chordata; class Mammalia; order Rodentia; family Petromuridae; genus Petromus; species Petromus typicus. The sequence continues at coordinate 10,180 of PVIR01026244.1, read as the reverse complement.
AATTTTGGAAACATGTATTTTTCCAGTGAAAGAACTGATGTTATTAGGAAGGTCAAATATTGAAGAATCATCTTCGATTTGTGTAGGCTTATGTTTCTGCTTTTCCAGGAGAGCTCTGTAAAATTCTGGTATCCATATATCTGATTTTCCACTTTTTGGCTTTTCTTGAGTCTTGTGCCCTGGTGAAATATTATTTTCAGTATTTCATTTTTATCTTAACTTTCTACCTCTATGTCCTTTGTTCTACCATTAGTGGATAACTTAACATCTTTGATGCTTAACTAATTATAAAATAATAGTTTTATAATGCTATTCACTCTGCTAGAGCTTTTGGTCACTGTAACTCCCTTCCTATCTATATTTATTAACTTTTAAGATTATCTTTTTTACTAGTTGTCAGTTTTTGAAATACTTCAATTCTGTTCCATTTCTTTCTATTCTAATAGGTGCAATATTATTCCTAGTATTTTCTCTACTATTTCATAGCTCTCTGTCCTAGTCTTCTTTTGTTGGCTAATCTAGAAGGTCACTGTTAATTCCTGATATTTTTCAAAAGAAGTTACTAATTTGAACATATACTTTCCTGTTCTTGAAATTTATCTTCTGCTTCGTACTTTATTTTAAACACTTTGTTTGATGATTCCACATTCTCAAGCCAAATGCAATGAAATTGAGCCAAAGAAGAACATAATGTACTCAGCACAAGAAAAGATATGGCAGGAGCCAGATCTTGTCCATGGGTCTTCTCCCTCCTTGTACCCTGTATTAACCATGAAGCTCTTCCATGGGAGTGCAGTGTGCAGAGAGCTTCCTGAAGCTGTGCTGATTTTACATTTTATTCTACTTTCCTTTTACTGCTATGAACTAAACGAACAATGGCAACACCGTGTTTCACAGGAGATTCAATCAATGCTCAAGGGAAATTGATGTCAGCTTCTGACTTGGAGATTTCTTTCCTCTGTCCTCCCCCGCAGTTGTTTTGGCGCTGAAGCAATTTAGAGCAGGCTTTAATTTACATGTTAATAAGATGAGATTATGGGTTAATAAAGCCACAGGCAACCGTGATTACCTAATGCTTTCAAAAGAATCAGACATATTTACTCAAACTGTTTTACTCCTTCTGCTTCTAAATTTTAAGACTTTTACTATCAGTTTAAAACAATTACTCAAGGAAAATACTGTACATAGCTAATGTAATTGATTTATTTAAGATCTTAAATTATGTTTGGATAGCTCTTTGTTTGTTTTCTAATGAGGCACTTTAGCTAATGTTGAAGGCAGTATAAAAATGTGATTTGTCCTGTGGGCTCCCACTGTGGACTGTTTGGCGGGATGGGGAACCCAATTAATACAAGTGCTGATTAGCAATAGAAAAGCATAAAAGGCTTTTAAAATTTACATACGCATCCTCTCTTGGAGAGAGTAAAGTCTGACAAATGATTTAACCATGATGTTTTATAATTTTAAGACAAAAAATGTGAATTTATAAAAGAAAACAAGTATCTGTGGGTTCGGACTAAATTCTGCAGATGTTACTAAGAGGTCAGCCGCAGGGGACCTGATACCCATGAGAGAGAAGGGCCGCTTCAGAGTTTGCTTATTTAGCTTCACGGTAGCCCCAGTTACTAGTCCCTAGTGATTAAGGCCATTTTCCAGCCTCCATAATATGAACATCTCTCCCCAAAGAATCTTTATGACTGACTGCATCTAGTCCACAGGGCGCCTTCTGAGTTTTAGTTCTTCAGGTAATTACACCTTGAAGAAATCAATACAGTGACTTTGCCAATATGTTCTTCAGCCCTTCACCTCGCTCCTCTGTGAGGTGAGGTTAGAGTGCAGGCCTGGCTGGCTCTAGGTTGTGCTCCAGGAGTGGGAAGCGCATCACCTAGTGTGTCTGGAGGGTGTTAAGGGCACAGCCTTGGGTTCTTTTTCTGGCCTCTTGCTCCTTCCTGCTGTTTACCTGCTCTGCTTTCCCACCAAGGTGGACTGACTCACTTCGCTCCTTCATATCTCCCACCATGATGTTCTTACTCAGGAACTGGGTGACCATGGACTGAATTCTCTGAAACCATCAGGCAAATTAAAGATTTCCTCCTTCAAGGTATGCACATCACACTTTGAGTCCTAGTGATGTTGTTGGAGAGGTGATAAATATATTTAAGACCCTAAATAAAATAAATTTAGGACCCATCATGCCACCATTAGCTTCTCCTCCATGGCAGAATCTCTAAAAGTACCACAGGGATTCCATGAGAGACTTTCCTGGATTGTCAATATTTCCCTGAAGAAGGGGACAAGAAAGAAATAGATAAAAATAGGAGATACTAAATACATTCATAAAATGTATTCATCGATCTCTCCATTATATAACTAACAATAAAGAAGTTAATGTATACTGATAAAATAATATTGTACAAGAGCAACTAAAAGGTCCCAAGTACTCCTTCAGGCTCATAGACAGTATTTCACACTCGTCTCTCCATCTCATGTAAGGGCAGCGAAAGTGTCAAAATGAGTAGCACAAGCCTCACACACAGTGAAAAGCAGCCTCTAGAGATCATCGTGGAGAAGGGGATCCACGAGAGAGGGAAGGAGCAGTGAGGAAGAAGAGTGATGACGTGTCATTCAGGAATTCCACTGACTGCAGGAGCGGATTCGTGTGCTCTCTAGTAAACATGAACCGAACTCTAAATTCTCAATAACACTGGAGTTGTAAAGAGGTATGAAATTTGAGTAGTCTTCTCATTTTTCATTTACCACTCTTATCCTGACAGGGATTTGAAAGCTTTTCTTAAATCAAAAACAATTGGAGAGGGGAGCTCAGATGGTGCTGTCCTAGTAATAACGTGGCGCAGACTGTGAATCCTCTGTGCTCCGTCATTGCTGTCATTTGAAGATTATTCTACAACAGTAGAGCCAGGGCCATGGACTAGACCCGTTGCCCACTGGATAACATGTGCTCGTGTGTGGTTTCAAGGTGGCACTTCCGCTAGCTCACCCTTACCATGTGCTAGAACTTCTGCTTTCTGATGTTTACATGAACTCGTGAAAACTGCACAAATGAGTCAGCTTCTCTCTCAATACAATAAACATTCTGATCCCAGTTGTTCCAAATGTGAACGAATATTTCACATCACTAATGTGTATAGCATTATTTTTATTATGTCACTACCTGTGGAGTCTGGTATTTGGCCTTCTTCGTTCTAATCACTGGTATTTTATTTATCAAAAAGCTAATGTAGCACACAGCACTTTGTTGTGCAGAAGTAAATCTCCAAATTAACGGCATCCCAAAGGGATTACAAAGAAAATCATCCACAAAGCTTTTAAGAACTCTGTACCATTTACACAAATATAAATCATTTTGCAGACGTTTTTAAATACATAAGAAAATAAAGGGAGCAAATCGACATATTTATAAAAGTGATTTCTAATTCTCACCTAAAAGATGCATTTATCATATAATTTATTCAGTACATCTTCCAAAATATATAGATGTCATGTTTCCACTTAAATTTTAAGTCTGCAAATTGTATTCAGTGTTAAATTTGCTAATCATGTACAAAAAGACTAAAATATGAAATAACTACTATGTTTCTTACAAAGCAGTTTTCTAAAACATCAATTCATTGCAATAAAGGTTTGTGAAACGTAAAAAGGAAATGTGTCTATGAAAAGATCTAAGTAGAATTAAAGGGTCATTTTTGGGGGAGATTCTTAATTATGTCTCTGTGAAACCTCTTTCTTTTAGCTGTATTTAGACAGAATACTGAATAAGACATATGTCTGGTAAGGATAGCTTATTCTAAAAATAAAGTTACAAGGATGAGATTAATTTTAAAAACAACTTCTACATTTTTCTAAGTGAAGTTGTTAAAATAAGAAGGAAATCTATTGTGATCAAACTGCATTACATAAAAATTACTTTATTAAAAGTGACAATGACTAGTTAACCTATGGTTTAAACATAACTTGAAACTAACATACTGTTGACAAATTTTGTTCTTTATTATACTCTATATCAATCCTAATTTGCCTATGGTTTTTTTAATAATTGCTTATAAAATGTTCAAAGGATGAAAAGCAGGAAACAAAGGATAGATCTCATGCAAATATAAGAACAGGAAAACAAAGGCAAAGAGAGAGAGAGAGGCAAGGGAAAGGATGAAAATTTAAGGTCCACCATTTACAGGTACTAAACATTCACAATGAAATAATACATTATATGTATAAACATGAGATAAAAGTAATAGTAATAACAGGAATGAAAATGGGGAAGGTGAAAAGTTAATGAGAAAGTGAAAGAGCTACATTGCATGTGTATACATACTCCCCATTGTGAATATAAACATCATTCACTGTACATGTATATGGATAAAGTAAAGAATAAAACAAGAATCAATATGGTGAGAAATAGTTTTAAATGTTCAAAGATTCTAAAAAAATCTCTTCACCTGTCTAGAAATGACCAGATTACTGGGTTATGATCCAAAATAGAATATCAAAACTATTCAGTGATGAAATTCTCGTTAGCTGAACATAGATATCCAACTAACACACCAATATTAAGATGTGCTGGACAGCAAAGGATAATAATGTTGCTCAGCTTTCTAAGTGGATGTCTACCCAAATGAACTTTCCACATGCCCTCTACGAGGAAGCATTTTTGTATGTTGTTTCTCCTGATACTGAATACTTTACTAGGCTTCCTCATTCTTGCTCAGCTTGGCAAATTTGAGGATTATGAGTCAAGTGTTCTCTAGAATGCCTTTCAACTGTGATATTTGCAATATTCTCCTCGTGACTCAATTGGAGTTATACTTTTTAGAATATACCCCTCATAAATAGCTTTCTTATTGCATAATATCAAGGCTATCCACTTTATAAACTTATAAACTTATAACTTATTAATCTGGTTGATATAGTGTTGGTCATGTTTCTACACTACAAATTTGCTCTCACTTTTTTCTACTCTACACTATTCTTTCTGTAACAGTGGCTTTGCACAGTCCCAATTTAAGAAGTGGGAAATTACATCCACTGTATGCAATGGAAGGGAAAATTGGAGTCTTTTTTCAAGGAAAAATTATCTCTTCTGTCCTACTTATTTGTTCATTCAATTACTTATTTGTAGCATTTGAGACTTACAAATAATCTGTTTTAGACTTGCTACTGTGATCAAATATTGTGACATTTACTTTGTCTCTCCAAGTGTTCCAGTCTTGGTCCTTTGGAGTTCTTTGCTCATGTGTTTCTTTGACATAATTCTTTTTTCACTTTGTTTTCTTCCATCCACTATGGTCCTATAGTATATTCCAGGCTTATCTCATCTATTCACCTTTCCAGTTCTAGAATCAGCTATTCTTCCAAAGAAACCTCATTTATTTTATTGCTAATGATATTAGGAGCCAGGGTCTGCATTTACATAAGAATATATCCTTGCATTTGTCCTCTGTGATTACAGAGGGAAGAAACATTATGTATTTGACATCTGTGTATTCCATGTCCTTGTACACCAGCTCATATGCACTCATCCATATATATGCTAACTAAGCTGCACATGAGTTCATGCTAACACACTTAACCCAATACAGTATAGAAGATTCTGGCCTCCTCCGCTTGCCTGGTCATACCTCCCCCTCTAACACTAAGAAACCTGCTTCCCACCATTGGCCATTCTGCATTTAATCATTCTCTTCATGTAAATAGGTAAATTAGCATTAGAGGTACTAGAAGTAATAATAGTAGAATATATAATGCCTTAAGAAATAACTTTATCAACTACAATACATTGGGTAGTTAGTTTTGCTATAGCTTTATGGACTACATTCACTTCCAAAGTAACTTAACTGAATATTTGTCCCCCACTATTGGTGAAATTACTCCACAAAACTGTAAGAAATACAAAACGTTTTGTGAAGTATAGTAAACTCAGATATTTTTGTGAGATTCTGCATTATATCCTGGAACTGCTCATTATTTTTAGTTATTTTTTAAACATAAAGTTTCTATACATTATACATTAAGATTTACTCTTTGTGCTGTCCATTGTAGGTTTGGACAGTATTACTCAGACTAGATCTTTTTTCATGTTCATCTTGAAGTGTAAATGTATTTCAACAGTTAATATTGTTTGAATTCCTAACATTCTTTTAATGTTTGAAATGATATTCCTAATACTTCTTGTAATAATGCACAAGCACTGATGTTACTGATGAAGATCGATTTCTAACATTTGGTTTGTAGGTTTGTAAAGAACAAAGTGTTGATTAAGATATGCACAAGTATAGACTACTTATAAAAATCATCAAGCTGAGTGGCCGGGGAGTTAGCTCAGTGGTACCGGCACCTGGACCTTGCATGCGCAAGGACCTGGGTTCGGTCCCCGGCAACCACATACCATACTGGATGTGGAGACTCATGCCCAGCAGCAACCAGTACCACATACCACAGTGCCGGACATGGTGGCTCATGCCTGTAGTTCCAGCACTCGGGAGGCAGAGGGAGAGGCTGGAGGATTGCTGTGATGTGAGTTTGAGGCTGAGTTCAGGACCAGCCTGAACTACAAAGCGAAACCCTGTCTCAAAAACCTAAAAAAAAAAAAAAAATCATCAAACTGACCACCTCTGTGCTATACATTGCTGAATGAATCTTACCTGAGATAGAAGTCAATTAACAAATTCATAATGTTATACAATCTCACGCAAAGTGTTTTTAATATGAGTGAATAAACACATAACTGATTCTTTTTCTGTGTACAGACTTTCTTCCAAGCTAGACATTTTCATAAAGCTTTCAAAGGTTTACTGTCTGACTAAAGTAAATAATGTACATTATAACCCATAAAACATTTTAGAGCAAATCAATTTATTTTAAATTGGCTGATTTAACTGATTTTAGCATCGAATTTCTCCTCAGGGGTTAGTGCAGGCTCAGTCAGGGCTTTGCTCAGTGACTATTGCATATTTGCTGTCATAGAAACCTGAGGAACTATTTTAGAAAAGAATAAATATACCCAACAATTCACTCTGGACTGAAAATTACAACCCTCTAAATATAGCGTTGATCATCTCTTAGCTTCATGAAAGCAGGTGGTTAGACACTTTATGTGTTCCCTTGCACACCAGTGAGGGTTATTTTATGATTCTGTCCTTTAGTTATGGCAAGATGACATTCCAAGAGTTACATCTTGCTTGGATTTATATAAAATGATTGGATTTGTTGGGGGAAAAAAGTGAAAGAATTTTTGAAGCACATAGAAATATATGTAAGTTAATTTTGGAAAACATACTATGTACAGAAGTATGCAGCAAGTATTTTAAGGTCCTGAAAAATAAGAGCATAGCACTTTAAACCAATTTTTTTTACAAAATTTCCATTAAATGTTTTATCTGATATTGAAAGCTGGTTATCCTTTTGATATTCTGACAACCTAAGGGTGCTGAGAATATTTAAGTGGACTGTCTTCTTTTCTTAGCTACATTCCTTCCATCTATATGATGGATGAAAAGCATGAGCAAGTTATTTTTTCTTTACTGAATTTTATTTGGAACATATCATCATGATTTTTTTCAAGAAACCTTGATCAAATCAATGCTTTGTATTGGCTGAGAAATCAGCAAATTGTGAAAGACAATTGCTACCTGAAGCAGATCACATCAGCCTCTGTTCAGGGACTATTTGGAAGGCTGACTTAAGGTTGTGTTTTGCCCTTGCAGTCATGAATACTCAACCTAAGTTACTTTGCATGACACAGCATTCTGCATTTTTAAAATGTTTAATATATAGCCCCTTTAAGGAAAAAAAGTACAGAAACCAATATGTACCAATACTGTCACATATGACTTTTCAACTGTATCAGGCTAGAAATAGAATCATGAAACTACATGTACTCATATAACCAGAGATGCAGCTCTTGTAGCTCTTGAACAGCTCTTCTGATTGGGAATATACACTCTTTACATGATACTTGAAAAACTGTCAATTGACATCAATAAAATGAAGCTAGTCATCTGAGCACCTTTCTAATGGAGTATTTGAAGCAGTGATTTCAAAAGTTGCAGAGTATTAGTTAATTATAGAAAGAATCAGATTACTGAGTGTTTGAAACTGAAAAGCACAATATTAAGCACAATGTGAATACTTTGAGTCACCTTGTTTTTAAGGAAGATTGAAAGTGTAAGTTGTAAAAGCATACCCTCCTACACTTTAATCAAAGCGCTGCTACCACAGAAGAATCTGCAGCCCAGAAAAGCCTTAGAAAAGAATATGATGTTATTGAAATATGTTACTTCTTAGAAATCAATATGAAATGAGGTGGGAATCACTATGATAAATGTAGGTGGATTTATTTCAAGATGATGAGGCATCTTCACAAAGCTGTAACCATCCTAGAAGGAAGTTCCCAAAAAAAACAAGGTGATATATTTTATGTGCTAATTGGAAGAAAAGAGAAAGCAGATGGTTCTCTTGTTGACTAGTACATTTTGTGCCATGTTATTTTTTTCCTTGAGACCTTAATGCACTGGATTAAGTGAGGTTCAACAGTTTTAACTGCAGGACACAGAGCAGTCTTGGCTCAGGCTCAGGAGTGGGCAACAGGTCTCCTAGTTGTGTGTGTGAAGAAGAGAATATTTGGTCTTGGGCAGAAAGTCATCAGGTGACACAGGCTGTAGTGGTTGCCATAAAAAGTCAGAGTGTCTAGAAAAGCCATCTCAGAATGGTCCTGAAAGAAGGATTATGATCAAATAGACCAATCCCTAAGGATTCAGAGTGACACAAAGTCATAATTTATAAGCAACAATTCAGAAAAAGGTCAATTTGGGATTTTATAATAGGTCCCAAATCAAATGTCAGTGAACAACACAAATTTCAGTCAGACTAAGTTAAAATGGAAAAAGAAATTTGAGAAATGTGGACTGAAATGACTTCATAGAAAATTAAAATCTCAACACTAAACAATATCCTTGCTCTAGTGTCATTTAATATTTATTTTAAAATATCTGCTCTCAGGAAGCAACAAAGAAATTAGGACGCCTCTTATTCCATTTACCCTATTTCCAAATACAGTGCACTATTCCTAATTATATCAGCATTTGAATGTCCACAATAGAGGCTTCCACCTCTGTTATTTTAGCAAATGTGAATGTGTAACTGTCAACCCAGTCAAGACAGAAGCATTCTACTGCTACAGAGATGTCTTTCTTGTCACTTCCATTTATTGTCACACAGAATACTTTTTTCTACCCACCAGCAACTAACAATTTTTTCTACACATCTAAAATTTTAGTATTTTAACAATGCTACATACAGAGATGCATTCCTATCATGCATAAAGTTATGCACATAAATAACATAATGCCTCTCTATATTGACTATTTTATTTGAGAGCCTGGGCACTGAGTATTGTTTTTTACCATATTGCAGCTGTAAAATCCTAGTCCCAAAGCATCCTCCCACTCCAGCCTCCTGAGCAGTTGAGTCTAGGAGAAGTCTTTTTTCTTTTTTGGTATGTGTGTGTGTGTGTGTGTGTGTGTGTGTGTGTGTGTGTAGTTCAGGCTAGCCCTGAGCTCAGCTTCAAACTCACAGCAATCCTTCTGTCTCTGTTCCCCAAGTTCTGGGTTTACAGGCATGAGTCACCATGGCTGGCCCTGTGGTATGTGCACAGGTTGCTAGTGGGTGTAATTCACCACACCCGGTGTTGTATGTGGTTACTGGGGATTGAACCTGGGTCCTTTCACTTGCAATAGCCACCAGATCCACTAAGCTAAATCCCCATCCCCAAGAATGAAGATTTTTATATGAAGATTTCTATAGCACTTTTTAAATTACAGTAATTATACTTTTCATCTCTTGAATTACTAAATTTTGTTTTTTTCTAAAACCCTTGTTTCGTTCACATATCATTTTCCAAATTTAATTAGATTTTGTATCCATATATTCTGAAATTCACTGAATTGCTTTAAGAGGTTTGTTCTGAATCCTTTGTCACTCAGTAAGTCACACTTTTTGAGGTTTCTCAGTTTCTTTTGTTAGTGGCATTATTTGATGAGTATAAACCTTGTATATTGCCTCTGTATCTGTACATTTAAGAAAACAGCTATCGGGCCGGGTAGTTAGCTCAGTGGTTCCGGCGCCTGTCTGGCAGGTGCAAGGGCCTGGGTTCGATTCCCCGGTAACC
>PVIR01026243.1:0-24074 GCA_004026965.1 Petromus typicus | reverse complement strand
CCCAGCCCCAAGCCAGAAGTTTTACAGTGAGTTTGAGGACATCTTGGACTATATAACAAGACCTGGTCTCAAAAATCTAAAAATATAGAGGGCAAGAGGACTGTGGGGCACAGGGGAATGGGAAAAAATGAGAATTAAGTTGTGTCATGTACTGATATAAATTCTCAATGTCAAGTGTGATCATGACGCGTATATAGAATGCATCAATAAAAACAATTTTAAAAAATAAAATAAATGTTAATATTTTTTTAAAGTTATTTGCCAAGTTGATCGGTGAGATGTGGCATTTCAGAGTCATGTGTATACACATTCCTCTGGTTACTAGTACAGATAAATGTATTTTCATATGTTTTTTAAAGACATATATTTCTTTTGAAAATAGTTCCTCTGTTATTTTCTGTTATACTTTTTGTTTTGCTTTGTTTTTGGAGACAGGGTCTCGCTATGTAGTTCCAGCTGGCCTTGAACTCACAATGCAGCCCAGTTAGGCCTTGAACTCAAAGGATCCTCCTGCCTCAGCTTCCTGAGTGCTGGGATCACATGCGTGTGCCACCACGCTCTACTCTATTATACTTTAATGTCCATCTTATTAACTTCTAGAAGCTCTATTTTTATTTCATTTTTGTGGTATTTGCATGGAGCTACATCTCCAACCAGCCCTATTTTAATTTTAACTTTTAAGATAGACTGGCTTCCAATTTATGATTCCCCTGCCTCAGCTTCCCAGAGTGCTGAGACCGTATTTGGTGTACCACACTGAGCTTGAAACTTTGTATCTAGCACAATTATTAGCCCTTTGTTGCATTTGTTCCAAGTAATGATGCCTTGGGTGCTGGCGTCCCAGTCTAGGTTTTTGTTCATACTGAACAAAGAATTGGATGCAGGATTCGACGGTAAGGAAAAAGCAGGTCAGTTTAATAAGACTTGGTTAGCCGATGACAGGCTGGACGAGAGGGCTCGTTCTGATTCAAAAGAAACTGGCACCAATGCTGAAAACTTTGGGTTAAAGAATTTAAAATGCTGGGCCGGGGCTACAGCGCCCCCCAGTGGATCATTTGGCGTACGCTCGTCAACGTGATTAACGTGCAGTTGGTCAGCTATGTCTACTGCGCATGTCCACTCCCACAAGTCACTCTGCTGTAATTGGCTGTTTGAGATCCAGCCCATTCCCGGGAACCTTTAATGAGGCCCAGGTAAACAAAGGTTACTGTAAATCGCGCTAGCAAATCTGACGCTCATGTGTCTTAGTTTGGATTTCGGAGTTGTCCAAGGAAGGCCAAGGGATCTTTTTGTTTAATCTCTGCCTCTCAGTGGGAGTGGCCCTGGACGTTGCCCAGGTTCGCTCGAGTAGAGGGGCGTGCTCTCCCTTGTACTATCTATGTCGTAATGCTCTGGTTGATTTTCTTTCTTATGGGTACTGAGGATGAGCCCAGAGCCTCCCGCACGCGAGGTAAGTGCCCTACCCTAAGCTATTTTGACATATAGAATTTAAAGTTGCTGTCGTTGTAGCTCAGTGGTGCCTAAACTCCCTGGCAAGCTCAAGGTTCTGAGTTCAATTCCCGGTTCCAGAAAAAAGTCAGATATGTTTATTAGTACATTACTGTTTTTCTGGGTTTTATTGTGGGAAAAATACACACAATATAACATTTAGCACTTCCTCAAAAGTACAGAATGTGTCGCCCGGACATGCATGTATTTGGAATTTAATCTTCAAAAGCAAATATTTTTAATGTATTTGAAAATGATGTATTTGGGATGCAGTAGGACTCCTTTGGGAGCGAGCGCCTCACCACACACACAAATCAAATAAAAATTAGAATGAGGATGTAGGTATGGTTCTGGCTAATGGTTTTGAGCTTTCATTCCTGACTAGGGATCCTGAAACACTACCCGAAACCTTTGCAGTAGCCTCCAGCCTCCCGCTCGGTGTACAACTCAAGGCTAAAAAAAAAAAAATTATTTTCTTTTTTCTTTTTTTCCTTCATAACCGAGGATCAAACTCAGGACCTTAAACTTGCCAGGGAGTGGCAAGTGGCATCGCTGAGCAAAATCCCTGGCCTGTGAGACAGAAAGCAGGAAGCAAGGACAACCAATGCTGCTTAATTAGCAAAGGCGCTGGTCCGTCCAACCTACTATTTTTATTAGTAATCAATTGGGGTAAAGGTGAGCTACATGTGCGAAGGTGGGTTTGGAGCAAGGACTTGTAATTATGTAGTTTCCATGGAAACTAGTGGACCCAAACCCCATAGAGGACAAGACAAAGCATTCTAAAATTAGGAACAGAATAGACAAAATGTAACTGTAATTGGAGCCATGTCCTAGTAAAGGTTTTAGTCGTGGGAATGGACTTTGAGTGTGAGTTACGCTGATCTCAGCACTAGGCTTCAGCCCAACTCACTCCCATGATGAAGCCAGTTGTGGGGTTAACTTCGAAGCTGCACTGTCTCTGCCTGCTTGGGGCATAATTAGTAACGCAGCCTCCAGCAGTGGTCAGGTTCCAGGAAGGGGTGGGGAGGGGTGGGCCTCAGGGACCGGAACCAGCACTTGAGTCCCTTCCTCCTCCCATTCCACACCCCAAGAACAATCCAGAGCCAAGAGGAGCAACTTCTCTCCTTGGGATTCAATGTTATGTGATGCCAAGGTTACACATCACGCAAAGTCATCTCCCGGGCCTGGCATGGTGGCACATGCCTGCAGGCCCAGCACTGGGGAGGCCCAGGCAGGAGAACTGCTGTGAGATGGAGGCCAGCCTGGGCTACATGACAGACCTTGTACCTCGTAACCATAAAAGGGCTAGGGTGAAAGGCAAAAGTAGATAAGGGCACTAATCCTACCCCTGAGGGTAGTGTCCTCGAAACCTAGCACCTCCCAGAGCCCCCCTTCTTAATATCATCCTCTTGGGGGCTAAGTCCTAACGTGAATTTGCCCCAACACTAGGACATAGCAAAGGGTAGGAGATAGCTGGTCTAGCTGAGGGCTTCCCTGGAAGGGCCTAGGTGGAGAGTGTGGCTCCCTGTGGGGAGGGAAGAGTAGCTGGCGCTGGCAGATCTGGGCTGGAGGGTTGGGTGGGCCATGCCCGCCAAGTAGCAGTTTTCCCAGCAATTCAGCTGCCACAGGGAGGTTCTGAGGAAATGCATCACGGTTGTGTGGGTGCCGAGGGGTGGAGAGAAAGGGGCAGCAGGAGGGTGACAGAACGGGAGGGGCACCTGCTCTCATCACTGCATTGCCATGGAGTTTGCCCCTTCCTGTCCCACTCTCATTTTGTCTGTGCTGCCCCCTTCCGCAGACAGAAGCGGTCCTGGGATTCTGGGCCTTAAGTCTCTACCTCTGCCTCCCTGGCCACGTCCCTATGACTGTCCTGCTGTGACACTCATATGACTCTACACCCCACCTTTTTTTTTTTTTTTTGAGACAAGGTCTCGCTTTTGTAATTCAGGGTGGCCCTGAGCTCAGCCTTGAACTCACAGCAACCCTCTTGCCTCTGCCGCCCAAGTGCTGGGATTACAGGTGTGAGTCACCATGCCTGACAACCCCCACCTTTCTTGACCTCTCACAGAGAGCGAGGTAGTAGGCACGGCCTGTCTACACCTTCTCTCCTTCCCCACGCCCTCCTTTTCTCCTCCCAGCTCCTCCTGCAGCCCTAGCCCAGGCCTGCTCAGCTTCCTAATGCTGTGCCCCAGGGTCCCCAGATGCAGAGACGACTCTGTCCCAGCAGCGAGGCAGTACACGGCACATTTCATTTAATGGCTTACTAAACTCCCTTCTTGGCTCTGAGCCCTAGCGGTGGCCTGGCTCCCAGCCGGAAGCCACACTTACTATTTAAGGTATTTCCGGACACCATGGCCTCATAGAGATTATTTACATACCCATACTGCATTGCACACCAAATAATTTTCCACTTTAAAATAAAGTTCTCATTTTTGTCTCGATTTTTAAAAAAATAATATTTCCGTTTAAAATTGTCTGCATGATAGGCAAAAGTGACTAACACCTATGGCAAATAATCACCATTAGAGTGTTAGGAATAGCAGTTACATGAGGACTGTGTGCCGAAACAGCATGGTATACTCTGGTTTCTCTTCATATCGTATAAATCTTTCGCCTTTTACTAAAGATTTCCGTGGAGAGGAACAATTCTGAGTCTTAATCTAATTTTTTGAGGCCTTGCCTTTGCAGGGTTGGTAACCTGGTTTAATAAAAGCAGAATGTTGGGCTGGGGATGTAGTTTAGTTGTTCTAATACCTGTCTTGAAAGTGTAAGGGTGTGGCTCCTCTAATCCCAGCACTCAGGAGGTAGAGGCAGGAGGATTGTTGTGATGTGAGTTTGAGGCTGAGCTCAGGGCCAGCCTGAACCACAAAGTGAGACCCTGTCTCAAAAAATAAATAAATAAATAAATAAATAAAAATAAAACCAGGATAGGGGGATGAAAGAATTGTGTGAGGTACATGTACCAACTCTCCATGATGAATGCAAATATTATGTCATGCAAGTACTAATAAAAGTGAAATTTTAATTAAAAAGTAATACCTTCTAAAACCATGAGCATGGTGGCACATGTCTGTAGTCCCAGTACCCAGGAGGCTGAGGCAAGAGGAGCTCTGAGTTCAAGGCCAACCTGAACTACCCTTGTCTCCAAATAAAAAACAAAGGAGGAGGGGCAAGTGAAAAAAATTTTTACAAGAAAGTAAACATAAGAAAAGTAAATAAATGTTGGGAATGTAGCTCAGTGCAAAGCCCTGGGTTCAATTCTTTCTACTAGAAGGAGGGGAGGGGAAGTATTGACCTATTTCAGATGGACCTTGTTTTGAATAAATACTACTTTTAAAGTTGCTTACATTTAGTTTGTTTTTGGTTTTCAGGCAGACTGACAGCTGGCAGACCATAAGGAATTGTATTTCTGTCATGTTGTGGTCAGGATGGTTTTCACACCCTGGTTTCAGTGGCGTCTCCGCAGACATCTCCCGCAGGATGGTGGGTTCCGGTTTGCTCCTCAGTGTGTTGTGAGTGGAAGGCGGTGCCCTTAGCCTGCCAGCCTGTGCCCTGGAGTGACAGTTGGCAGCCCTGGGCTGCATTTCTGTTGTGGTTCTTTATACTATTAGATCTGCCTTTGCATATGTTAAACATGCACATTAAAGAATCTTAAATGTATTTTGAAAACAAACTTGTTGGGGGTTAATTTATATTTCATGTGACATTTTATATGTTTCATTTTTATTTTTATCAGTCCATATTTGCAGGAAGGATAATTACACTCATCATGGTGAATGTCCATAATTTTTCATTCCCTTCCTCTCTTCTCTGAAAAAAATGTGCAAGATGGTAACATTTGTTTAATTTAAATAATTACTACGTTAAATATTAGGGTCTAGTGACAAGTCTAATGACTACAATAATGGCAAAGTTGTGATGATCCTAAGTAATATTTCAAGATTCCTGTGGCAACTACAATGTGTCACAAACGTAGCTATGATTTCTTTTTTTTTAGGTTTTTTGAGACAGGGTCTCACTTTGTAGTTCAGGCTGGCCCTGAGCTCAGCCTCCAACTCACATCACAGCAATCCTCCTGCCTCTGCCTCCCAAGCACTGGGATTACAGGTGTGAGCCACCACGCCCGGCACTGTGGTATGTGGTACTGGTTGCTGCTGGGTGTGAGTCTCCACACCCAGTATGGTATGCGGTTACCGGGGAATCGAACCCGGGCCCTTGTGCTTGCAAGACAGGCGCCGGAACCACTGAGCTAACTCCCCAGCCCCATAGCTATGATTTCTATTTGTGACAGTGACATAAAAGCCCGTTAAGAACAGAAAGAGCCAGGCAGGGCATGGTGGTGCATACCTACAATCTCAGCACTGGGGAGACTGAGACAGTAAGACTGCATGACTTCAAGGCCAGCCTGGGCTACATACTGAGTTCAAGACCATCCTGAACTTCATGGTAAGACCCCTCTCAACAACAAACAACAATAACAACAAGAAAGAGAAAGAAGAAAGAACAGACAGAATAGGAGTGGGGTGTGGTGACACACACTTGTATTCCTGCACTAGGGAAGCTGAGACAGGAGGATCCTCAAGGTTGAGGCCAGCCTGAGCTGCACAGTGAGATTTGTCTCAATTAAAATTAGGAAGTAAATAAATAAATGAATAGAAGAAATGCTAAATTTCAGTTAGAGATTAATAGAAATAAAGATTTAGCTCAGTGGCACTGTACCTGCCTAGCAAGCACAAGGGCCTGAGTTTGATCAGTACCTCAAAAAAAAAAAAATGTGAAAAATGACAATGAAAGAAAAAAGTAGTGAAATGCTAGTGATACAGGAAATAATACCAAAGATAAGATATGAAATATTATATTTCCCAGCCTGTGAGATGTCTGATATGGCAAGCTCATGCTCTCTAAAAATCGAAGAATGAATTCTAAGAACAAGGGAGGGTAAGAGGCAAGAGTAGGAAGATATTTATTGAAAGAATAGCTCCTAAGAGGCAGGATCTCCAAAGGCTGAGACAGGAGGATTGCTGAAAGTTCAAGGCCAGCCTGGACTACATGTTGAGACCCCGTCTCAAAAAAGAAAGCAAAACAAGGATGAAATGGCATAATATATAAAAATGTAATACAACTAGTAGATTCTAGCTACCCAGGTTTAAAAAGAACAAGACAGCCACTGCCTTCCTGGGACTCAAGCTGCTGTCACCAAGGGCAGAGACACACCTGTGGGGTCCTCAGTGGTGAGTCAGGTGATGTACCCCAGATGTGGCTGGTCAGGCGGAGAGACTCTAGGAGCAGGGCCTCTGGCCGCAGCACTCGTCCTGGGCGAGGCTGTTTGCAGGTCTGTCAGTGGCTGTGGGGCCTCTTGCCCTCCTCCTGGGGCTGCTTTCTGCCTGCGGAGGGTGGGGGGTGGGGGCTGACTTCAGATGTTTTTAATCCAGGTGTGGTGGCACACACTGTACTTCCTGGGGCTCACTGTGAGTTTAGGGGCAGCCTGAACCATGTAACGAGATTCTGTCTCAACAAAAGAAAATAAAAACTAAACCAGCTTAAAATTATTTCTCATAGTTCTGGAGGTTCAAAGTCTGAAGTCAGGATGACAGCAGAGCAGGGTTCTAGTGGGGTCCTTGTTCTAGACTACAGACTACTCTTTGTTTTGTTCTCACCTTTAGTCTCATAATGTAGCCCACACTGGCTTCACGTACATCAAGGTTCCCCTGCTTTGCGATCCCCCCTGCACTAAGGTTCCTCCTGTGTTAAGGTTCCCCCTACAGGAAGCACTGAGCAGCTTTCCAAAGGTGAGCGAGGCTGATGGCAAGTGGTGTGTAACCACACCTGTGCAGGGCTGGTTGCCACAGCAACAGCAGAGCCAAAGGCAGCTCTGGGGATGCAAGACCAGGTACTGCAGGCCTCCTGGGTGGGCATTCAGGGACTTAACACAATTCTAACCAACCTTCCAGCTGTTAGGAAGCACTGAGTGAAATGCAGTTGTAGACCTCAGGCCCTGAAAGGGACACGGGCCATCTCAGGCCAGAGCCCCAACCCAGCCTGGCGCTGACAGACACAGCCGTGGACGCCAGGGTCTGCCCGAGGCCCAGTTCCTATCTTGGCATCCAGGGAGTCGTGTTGATGTAAAATACCTAATGTGTCATCTTAAATGAGACAAAACCTATAAATATTAATTTAGTGACATGGTCATTCAGTAGCTGTTTTGTTGTCCTGAGGATTGATGGCTACATCTCAGGCCATTTATTTTATCTTGTGACACATCTCACTAAGTTGCCCAGGTAGGGCTCAAGCCTTCGATCCTCCTGCCTCGACCTGCCGGACGCTGGGATAACAGGTGTGTATCATCACCCCGGCCACACGTTCCTGTGAACTCCGGGAGCCCAGTTCTGGGTTCAGCAGTGAGTGGAGCCACAAAGCATGGGTCCTGCTGTCTAGCAGCTGCCAGCTCAGTGGGACAAGTGGAGGGCAGGTCGAAGTGTAAAGGACACTGACTACCCCTGAGGTCACCACACCCTGAAGCAGGCAAGGCAGCCAGGGAACAGGGTGCGTCTGAGTTCTGCCCTGGCAGGAGGGATAGACTGGGACCGAAGCCACTGGAAAGCCAGGGCCACTTGTCCTGGAGCCTGACACCCTGTTTACTCCCGGATCCCTCTGCTGCGGCAACACAAGCTTCTGGCACAGCCCGGGTTTCCTGGTGAGTCAGCCACTCTGACACTGTCTGTACCAAGGCAGTATCGGAGTTGAGAAGAGCAGCTCCAGGGCGTCCCTGTTGCCTCTCGGAGCCCCCTTTGGTCCCTGGACCAGAGCTACCTTCTCCCTAAGCAAGGAGTCTGATCCCTCTCTGGCTTCAGTGAACATACGGCCAAAGGCCCACTTCTGGGAGTGTATGGGGGACACTGGGGACTGAACCCAGGGCCCTGCTACTGAGCTACACTCCAGCCCTTTAAAATTTTTTTTTTTGTTTTTAAAATTTTTATGATTAGCCAGGGTGGTGGTGCACACCTGCAGTCACACCTGTAGTCCGAGCACTTGGGAGGCAGAAGCAGGAGGATTACTGTGAGTTCAAGGCTTGCCTGGGCTACATAGTGAGCTCAGAGCCAGCCTGAACTACAAAGTGAAACCCTGTCTCAAAAAAAACCCACAAAACCTTGAATTGAGCCAGGCATGGTGGTTCATGCCAGTAGTCCCAGGCATGAACTCCCTAGCACTCGATAGGCTGAGGCAGGAGGATTGCCATAAGTTTGAAGCCAGCCTAGGCTACATGTTGAGTTTAAGGCCAGCCTGGGCTACAGAACAAGACCCTGTCCCAAAAAATGAAACAAGGGCCAGGGATTTAGCTCAGTGGTTCTGGTCCCTGCCTTGCAAGCACAAGGGCCTGGGTTGGATCCCTGGTAACCACATATAACAATGCCTGGCATGGTGACTCACGCCCACCAGCAGTCAGTACCATATACCTCAATGCTGGATGTGGTGGTTCATGCCTGTAATTGCAGCACTCAGGAGGCAGAGGCAGGAGGACTGCTGTGAGTTCGAGGCTGAGTTTAGGACCAGCCTCAACTGCAAAGCGAGACCTATCTAAAAACCAAAAAACAAAACAAATTTATGATTACTATTTGGGTTTTTTTTTTTTTTTTGAGACAGGGTCTCACTTTGTAGTTCAGGCTGGCCCTAAGCTCAGCCTCAAACTCACATCACAGAAACCTTCCTGCCTCTGCCTCTCGAATGCTGGGATTACAGGTGTGAGTCACCACGCCCAGCACTGTGGTCTGTGATAATGATTGATGCTGGGAGTGTCTCCACGCCCAGTATTGTATGTGGTTACTGGGGATCGAACCCAGGCCCTTGCACTTGCAAGACAGGCACCGGAAACGCTGAGCTAAATCTCTGGCCCCACTATTTGGGTTTTTGAGACAGAATCTCGCTATGTAGTCTAGAATGGACTTGAACTAAGTAGTCCAGGCTGGTGTCAAATTCACAAGGATCTTCCTACTTCAACCTCTGAGTGCTCCTGTTACAGTCCTGTGACACCATTCTTGGCTTTCCCTTTTTTGGGACAATCTTGCTAAATTGTGGAGGCTGGACTTGAAATTGTTTTTTTTTTTAGTTTTTTGAGACAGGGTCTTGCTTTGTAGTTCAGGCTCAAACTCACAGCAATCTTCCTGCCTCTGTCTCCCAAGTGCTGGAATTACAGGCATGAGCCACCATGCCCGGCATTGAGGGATGTGGTTACTGGGGAGCAAACACAGGACATTTCGCTTGGAAGGCAGGTGCAGAACCACTGAGCTAACTCTTGACCCTCCTGCCTCAGCCTCCCAGAGTCCTGGGACTACAGGCACGAACTGCCATGCCTGCCTCAATTCAAGGTTGTTTTTGTTGTTTTTTTTGAGACAGAGTCTCGCTTTGTAGTTCAGGCTGGCCCTAAACTCACTATGTAGCCCAGGCGAGCCTTGAACTTCCAGTAATTCTCCTGCTTCTGCCTCCTGAGTGCTGGGATTACAGGTATGGGCCACCATGCCCGGCACTGTGGTGTGATTACTGGAGATCAAACTCGGGACCTTGTGCTTGCCAGGCAGCTATCGGAACCACTGAGCTAAATCCTGGGCCCCTCTCAAGGTTTTTTTCTTGCTCCTGCCCTATGGCTGGAAAAACTAGGGGCTAGAGAACCAGGACCTTTGAGGCTGGTAGGGAAAAGCCACCATAGCTGGGGATTGGCAGGATGCTGAAGGCCCTCAGCCAGGCCGCTCAGCAGCAGCTGTGCCCCTTAGGAAAGCAGTCAGCAGCGCAGGCCCTACATGGTGAGGGTCTCACTCAGACCACCTGCTGGGGGGGGGTGACTGGGGGTTTCCACCACACAGACCAGTCAGAGAAATCCAAAAGAGGTTTATTTAAAAACAGAACAAAAAAAGCTTTGGTATTTCAAAACCCAGCAATCATAGATCACTAAAAAGTTAAACCCCCAAAGCCCCAAAGTACAAAACCGCAGATGCCCACATGCTCAGGGTGGGAGTCGGCAGCGCACAGGCCGCGTCCTCTGTCCCGAGGCCACACCAGGCCGGGCCCTGCGGGTCGGGCGCCAGCGCCGGTGCTCACTCCCCAGCGAATCCCAGCAAAAATAAATTAGAAATCCATTCACTAAAGAACACATTAAGTGAGGAAAGGGACACAATTTTCCTAAACGAGTCTTTTTAAGAGGGGCTGTTTCCTGGGACAGGAGAAAGGGGAGGAGCAGAAAGAGGGATTCAATTTCAAGTATTTTCCCTATCAGTTAATTTTCTTAAGCAGAAAGCTTTCGAGCCGGCCACGGCCCCTCCCTCCCCGCGCGGCACTGTCCTTCCAGGGCCAACTCTGGCGTCCACCAGCGCTTCGGCATCACTGTCCCTGACAAGGCACAAAGGGTGGGTGCTCTGGAGGACCCCGCTTGCAGCAGCAGGGCACCCAGTGCTGTCTGTGCAATGGCTGCCGGCAGGGCTCCCGCTCCCTCAGACGCTGGGATCTTCCTGTGTGGAGAGGAGATGAGGGTTAGTGTCCACTGTCAACTGCCAACTCGGCCTGCAGCCACCACTGCTGCCCTTGACTTGGAGGCCTGGGACCTCCTCGGGTGGCGCAGTGTAGCCCAGCTCCAACAGGAGTGAGGGACATGGGTCAGTTCCCCGAGTGGTCATCACCCCGGCTGTGTGGGGAAACAAGATGGGATACAAGAGAGAGCACACTGGCAGAACCCGCGGGGTTCATGTGACCACCTTGTGACCCTGGCTGGCAAGGACGCGACCCAGGAAAGCCCCGCTGTGCTCGACCCTGTCTGTCCATCTGTCCCTTCTCTGCACCCGGTCCTGCTTCCACTCTCAGTCCTGGCTGTGGGCCAGAAGCCACAGAGGCTCTGAGGTGGGCTGTCCCCACTCCACTGGTACCAGGGACTGAACCCACACACTTGGCTACCAAGCTATGACCTTTGTATTAGCATTACTGGGTATCTCTGTATGTCGTGACGGTATGACAAGAGCAGATACCAGGACAGACAGCAAGAGGTAGGAGAGGAGAGGACGGACAGAAAAGAAGGGGGGGTGGAGAGAGGGTTGGCAGTGGGGGGAGGGGAGGGAAGTTCGGCTCCTCCGCCGCCACCACAGCAGCCCTTGCGGCCTCTCCTGAGTGGTGGCACAGGAGGCCACTGGCAGGCGGACACAGGGTTAAAGAAGCAAATGTGTTGCCGCAGCCGCAGTCCAAGCCGCAGCTTGTTGAGGGCTCAATGCTCCAGGAAGCAGGAGGGGAATGAATGCTACTTGCTGTCCACAGTCCAGGAGGCCCTATGGCCAGAGGCCACCCCGAGGGAGTAGACTGCGAGGCCCTGCACAGGCCCATGGGTGAGGACAGGACACCGCTGTGCGGGCAGAGGCTGCTATGGGAGGCAGGGATGCACCCGTCCCTCCATGCCCTGGTCCCCTCCTTAGGCTCTCCTCTCAGAAATCTTTAATTTTTAATTTTGAGACAAAATCTTGCTATGTAGCCCAGACTGGCCTCAAATTTGTAGCAGTCCTCCTGCCTCAGCCTTCTGAATGCTGGGATGAGAGCCTCTCAGACAACACTCGCTCCTCTCCCTGGGCTGAGAGCTGTGGCTTCCTTAGGGCCCCATTCGTGCCCAGAGTGCCCCCCATCCGGCTGGTGCCTGGACTGAGTGGATGAAGGCCTTGGGCTCCAGGGGAGGGTGGCCTACCTTGCTCCTGAAGAGGGGCTTGGCCCCCGGCCCGCAGTACTCATTGTAGATGAGCTTGAAGAGGAAGAGGTGGAAGAGGGTGATGAGGGAGGCCACGCTGAACCAGAAGAGGAAGGGCAGCCCGGGGTCCTGCTGGGCCATGTGCTCATCGTGGGCCAGGATGGCCTTGAGGTGCAGCGTGTGCTGCAGGTCCTGCAGGTGCGTGAGGTCAGTGGAGATGTACAGCAGGGGGGTGATGGGCTGTGTCACCATGACGGAGAAGGTGTGGCCCCCGGGCGCTGTAGTCAGCTCCACCGGCTCCTGCAGGCAGCCTGCTTCGCAGGCGTAGATCTTGCCAGGCTGCCCGCGGGCCTCCACGGACACGTGCAGGTAGGGCTTGCCCTCGGCATCCGCCAGCACGGCCAAGTTGATGTGGTCGTTCTTGTAGCGGATGCCGTGCAGCGCATAGCTGTTGTGCAGCACGTCAGGGTCGGCCTGGAACTGCAGGTGGTTCTCAGTGAACTGCAGTCCCCCAAAGCTGAGCACCATGCCCTGCAGGATGCCCGGGGCGCCCGCCTTCACCAGCCCCTTGCAGCCACGCTTCTGTAGTGTCAGCCTCCACAGGTCGGAGAGCTGCAGGATCTGCCGCACAGAGCCCAGCTGTCCCGGCCACAGGTTCTCAGCGTGCATGGTGGCGTGGCCGCTGAAGCAGTGGTCTTCGTAGCTGAGTGTCGCCTCCATCTGTTCTCGCTCCTGGCGGCTCAGGGAGGGGCTGAGCAGCGGGGCCGGCGAGCAGGACAGCATGTAGTACAGCGTCAGGTTCACGGTCAGGCCAGACGGCGTGTGGGTGTCGGTGATCTTCTTCATTTCCACGCCTGGAACACCACACACAGGGCTGCGTGTTAGAGGGAAGGCCTGGCAGGGGCAGAGGAGGGGAACAAGGATGGTCCTGGGACGAGGAGCAAGGCTTAGGTCTAGCTGGGCATGGGGCTGCAAACCGGCGATCCAAGCACTAAGGAAGCTGATGCAGGAGGATCACTGAGTTGGAGGCCAGCCTGGGCTATAATAAAAAAAATCTTCTCCCAACCAAAAAGAAATCTTGGCCCTAACAAAGCCAGCACCCCTCGTCCCCTCAAGGGTGGGAAAAGTTGTACTGCCTATCTAACATGCTCACTGGAGCCCATGAACCTAACACCTGGAGTCCCCAAGGCAGTGGGGTCTTCTGCCAGATCCATGACACCACACACGTGGCCATGACACGGCCTCTCAGGCCAAGCCTGTCATCTGGACCTGGCCACTCTTGGCTGTCTCTCATCCTTCCAAACAGTCGTATGGCTTTAAATGACAACTCCCAATTCTGTAACAGTTTGGGTTGATACATATACACATACTTGGTGTGTCACAGAGACACCTCAGATCAGAGTGAATCCGGAACTCACACAGCTAGCAGCCCCCGGCTGTCTCCAGTGGACACCATACAGGCAAATGGACATGAGAGGTGTGGACTCAGCCCCACACCAAGCCTCACCCAAGCCTTCTTCCAGCAACCTCACAAGCCCCCAGGATGCATTGGCACAGGCAACGCAGGTGCCACCTGCTACTCCTCCAAAAGCATCAGGATCTCCCACTTTTTTTTTTTTCTTTTTGAGACAGGGTCTCACTTTTGTAGTTCAGCCTGGCCCCGAGCTCAGCCTTGAACTTACAGCAATCCTCCTGCCTCTGCCTCCCAAGTGCTGGGTTTACATGTATGAGCCACCACACCCGGCGGTATGTGGTTCTGACTGCTGGTGGGCATGAGTCTCTATGCTCAGCATTATTGTATGTGGTTACTGGGGATCAAACTCCGGCCCTTGTCCTTGCAAAGCAGGCGCTAGAACCACTGAGCTAAATCCGGGGCCAAGGATCCCCCACTTCTGTCCTGCTCCACAGTCACAACCTTGGCCCCAGCTACTTTCCTCATTCACTTGAGCTCCAGCAAAAACCTCTCACTGCTCTCCACCCAGACTCAGCACGGGCAGCGGGGGCAGTTGGCTTTTCGAACACAATCAGATCTCATCTCTGCCTCTTCCCTGTGATGAAATTCACAGTCCTCATCAAGGCCTTCGAGGCCAGCCACGCTCTCCTCTTCACTGACCATCTGCTGGCCACAGAGTGAGGTGTCCTGTCCAGGGCCTGGCCTCCTCCCTGCTGCACAATTGGCTGTGTCCTCCTCAGCTTACTGCCTCCTTCTCAGAGTCCTGAGGACTGAGCTACACTCCCCAAAACACATACTCCCTCCTCCACTCCACTGACTCTCATTTTTTTTTTGTACTGGGAATCAAAGCCAAGACCTTGCACTTGCCAAGCAAGCACAGTGCCACAGATCTAAATCCCTGGCCCTTAACTCAGTCTTTTTTTTTTTTTTTGAGATAGGGTCTTGATCTGAACTTAGCTTGGAACTCAGTAATCCTCCTGCCTCTGCCTCCCAAGTGCTGGGATCTGAGCTCGAGCGACTACACCTGACACTGTGGTATGTGGTACTTATTGCTGGTGGGCACAACAGCAATTGTTGGTATGCGGTTGGTACTGTTGTTTGTGGTTACCGGGGACTGAACCTGGGACTTTGCACTTGCAAGGCAGGCACTGGAACCATTGAGCTAAATCCCCAGCCGCGCTAACTCATTCTTAAAGCTGTTTTAAATCTCACTTTTCTCCTATCAGTCTGCCCACTAACCTAACTTAACCACGCAGCAGGAAACAGGAACTTTGTCTTGTTCACTTGTATCCCACACTAGCTGGATGCAGCCAATAAATACCTGAAGGAACTACACTCTTTTTGAGCAACCAAACATGAATCCAGACTGGAAACCAAAATCCTTCTCACTGCCAACAGTATTCTCTTAAATAGCCAAAGGGAGATGTTTTTGTTTGGCAGGATCAATCCAACTGCTGAGAGTTCTCCACGCTCCCCGAGTCAGGCCTGGCCCCCAGGCAGACCTTGGGGACAGCAAGAGATCCCGCTGGTCCACCCTTTAGGAAATGACCCTAAAAACCCCACCCACTCACATCAGGCCTCACCCATGAAAACAAATTACCAGATTTAACCTTATAAAACCTTTTGAAGGTGACATTGCTATTAAACATGGACCCAGGCTTAGAGCACGATTCCAAAGTCACACAGCTACTAAGCGGCCAAACACAGATTCAGCCCCAATCAAATGTCACCATCGAGTTTAGGCCCTTGAAAGGACGTCTCGAAGGGGACCAGCTCATGCCAGGTGCACTGTGCACTGAGCACTCTCAGGCCTCACCTGGGCTGAACAGCTGGGCCCAGAGGTTCTGGTGGTCCTGAAGCAGCTCCGCTGCCGGCATTTCCAAGAGCTCCAACATTTCCTTCCGGACCAAGTCCTGGAGTGCTTTGAGCTCCTTGTCTGCTCTACTTTTGAGCACTTGGGGGCTGATGGGGTCTGAGATATGCACCACCCACAGCACCGTCTCGTCCAGCAGCGACTTGGGAGCCACCTGAAGCCGGTTCACAAGTTTCTTGGCGGCTATCACGACCAAGTACACGCGGCCGGTGGGGAAGGAGTTTGACCGCCCGGAGTAGAGGAGGAACTGATGGTCTCCGACCTTCTCCAGGGTGCTAGTGAAGGCCTTGGGGAGCGGCGCGGCAGTGGGGTCCACAGTCTGCAGCGCGGCCACACGCTCCGTAGGGTTGCTGATCTGGATGCGCTGCAGATAGACGTGGGGTCGGCCCCGGTGCGCCAGGAAGTCCTCTTGCAGCAAAACACAGTCCAAGCCAGCGCCAGCGGAGAGGCCGGGCACCGGGGCAGGACCAGCGCCGGCGGCGGCAGGGCCCAGACCCGGACCCCCAAGCTGCAGGCAGCGTACCCGGCGCAGCAGCCCTTCTCGCAGTAGCAGCATCGCCTCTCCCGCTTCTGCCAGCAGGTTCAGTGGGCGCAACTGCACCCAGGGAGCGAAGTCCGGCGCCACAGCGGGCTCCCGCTCCCCGGGGGTCACCCACAGCCGGTTGGCAGCCACGTCCAGCGCCAGGAAGCCGTTGCCCACCAGGGCGGGCACTCCAGGGCGCAGCGGAACGGCTTCGCCGCGCTCCTGCAGGCCGCGCCAGGCGCAAGCGGCCACCTCCAGGCAGGCGGAGGGCTCGGCGGCTCCCGGCTCGCCGCGAACCCAGGGAGGCTGGTGCAGGCCGCCCGCCGCCCGCCGCGCGCCGGAGCCCGCCAACCACAGCAGCAGCAGCAAGAGGCCGAGCAGGCCGAGGAGGCGGCGGGCCCAGCTGCTCGACAGCAGTCCCGGAAGCCCCTTCAGCCGCTGCTGCAGCCACATTGGGCCGCCGGGCGCGAGCAACGGCGCGGGGGCGGCCGCGGGGCCCCCCACCCAGCCCAGGGGCCCGGCCGCCCCCGCCTCACTCCCGCGCCGGAACCTCGACGCCCACTGCGACGCCTGCCTCGGCCGCCTCTGCAGCCACCCCTGCCGCTTCCTCCAGCTCCAACTTCCCTCCTGCCGTCAAACGACGCCGGCCGTAAATCGCGGCCGAGAGTTTTGTGACAGAAGAAAGAGGGAGGGCCGAGGCAGAAGGCGGGGCGGGAAGAGGCGGAGCCACGGAGGGGCGGGACCATTCGCTATAAAGTCCTAAACAGTGAAATCTCAAGCTTGCGGGGACCTGGGGAGCTCTCAGCAGGCCACCAGTTAACTTTTAAAAAAGTCTTAAAGCCAGCCAAACCGAACACGTGTCGGTACCCGTGTACTGATGGATTCAACAGCCCCAAAACTTTAAAAAATGGAATTATCATTTCTGTAAAAATGATGATCCTTTTAGTTGGGAGAAGGAAAAAAAAAAAAAAAAAACCCAGAAACAATTTCCCACTGGAAACAATTTCCTAGGAAATATTTTGTTGATAACTCTTCCAGGCCTGTCGGTATGGACAAGAGATGAGGACAGAACTCCAGCGCTGGACTATCAGTTTCTAAAACACTCTTCTTGATGTCAACTCCGATTCTTGTTAATAATGCAAGACAGTAAAACTTCAGACTTTGAAGATGTATTTAGATTGAGAATTACCAGTGCCAAAAAAATTTTTTTTAGGTAAGTATGGTGGCACATACCGGTAACCTCAGTAAGTTAGAACCTGAGGCCTCGAAGCATGGGGCAGCTGCCCTGTGGGCTGAGACAGGAGGATGCTGTGACTTTGAGGCCAGCCTGCACTACAAAACGAGACCCTGTCTCAAAAATAAAAAACAATAACAAAAATTGTGTGTGTGTGTGTGCTTTGTATCTTGGCAGAGCTGTTCAGTTTGAACACGGGACTATACAATGGGGCAACTGTTTCTGCTTTGGTTTCTGGACATTCCAAAGCCAGATAGGGTTTCACAGTTGTTGGAAATTAAATGGTCAATTGAGGTGGCTTTTTGTGGGCTGTGAGAGGACCCTGAAATGTTTGTGGAGGATGAGGGCCAGTGCCTGTTGGAAGATGCCTGTCTGTGATCTTAGTGCTAGGGTTTGCTAGGATTGTGTGTGTGTGTGTGTGTGTGTGTGTGTGTGTGTGTGTATGTGTGTGTAGTACTGGGGATGGAGCCGAAACCTTCAGGAATTGTAGGCAAGAACTCTACATTACCCAGCTCTGCTATCTTTCATTTAAAAAAAAAAAAAAAGATTACCAGCGGGGAGTAATGGCGTCCACCTACAGTCTCAGCTACTTGGGAATGAGAAGTCTGCTTGAGCTCAGGAGTTTGAGGCCAGCCCGGGCAAGCAGCAAGGTCACTAAAAAAAAAAAAAAAAAATCATCAAATCATACATAGTGGGGTCTGGAGATTTAGCTCAGTGGTTCTAGCACTTGCCTTGCAAGTTCAAGGTCTTGAGTTTGACTCCCGGTACCAAACAAAACAAAATATACAGAGTTAGCCAGGGATTTAGCTTAGTGGCACTGCACCTGCCTGGCAAGAGTGAGGTCCCAAGTTTGATCCTCAGTACCTCAAACAACAACAACAAAAATACAGAGTGACTGTGGTCATGGTGGCCAGTAATCTCAGCACTTAGAAGGCTGAGGCGGGAGAATCTTCACGAGCTCAAGACCAGCCTGACATACACAGCAAGTACCTCTCTTTTAAAAAAACAAAACAAAACAAAAAGAAAACTTAACACCACAGGCACTGTGAGGCTTGAAATGATCATTCATTATTTAACTAACTTTGCCTAAGAAACACTAAACATCTACATGACACAAAATATGAAAACGCACAAGAATGAAGGTTGACTACTCAATATTCCCTCCTGGGACCAGAGTTGATCTGTCCCTCTCCCCATTGTTCCCCATTACCTGTCTCTAGGATATTCTTCCAGACACTCTATTTGCTTAAAGATATATACACATATCTATATTTTACTCCTTGCACAGAAATTATAGCATATAGAGCCAGGCATAATAGTGCACGCCTGTAATCCTAACAACACTCAGGAGGCTCAGGCAAGAAGATCGCCATGAGTTTGAGGTCAACCTGAACTAAATAGTAAGTGTAAGGCCAGCCTGGACTACAAAATGAGAATTTGTCTCAAAAAACCAGAAAGAAAAAAAAAGGAAAGAAAGAAGTTATATGATATATGCTTGCATCCCACATTTTTTTTTTTTTTTTTTTTACTTAAGGGAACCGCTTGGAATTGTTGTTTTTGTTGTTGTTACTGGGACTACGTGCTGCTGGGAGAGGAACAGGTTGATTGGCAGCTCAGAGCATTTCCATCCCCTCGGAAACCATGACTTCCTCCAGCTGACAGAGGCTGAAAGAGAGGAAGCCCTCGAAGCATGGGGCAGCTGCCCTGTGGGCTGGTCACCTCCGCACCTTCCCCCTACGGCTGAATCCTGCCCCTTTACAGGTCCACAGCTATAGCACCTGTTGCAGTACTGGGAGAAACATCTGGGCAGCAGCCTCTGCTGGTTAAAGAGACAGGCCCTCATAGGCGAACCTTGGACTAGGTTCAATTTCTAGCAATTTGCTGAAGGAGACAGGAAATGGACACCAAAGGGGTGGAGGGCAGGCTTTGCAAGGGTGAGTCCTTTCTGCCGGAGAGGCCAACAGTCTCCAAAACGAATTCCCTCTAGACTTATGATGACTGTGGGGACTCAGGCTTTGTCTCACTGTCCAAGAATATTTTTTCTATCCACGGAGGAAGTTTCTCCCAGGACTCTAGAAAACCGGAAGTTCGTGCTAGGCTCCCATCGATCCCGTGATGTTAGGTAGATTGCTTCAGTTCTCTGAGTCCCATTTTCCTCCTTCTGCAGCGGGGCCGGCACTGCCTAATCTGAGCATGAAGGAGAGAGCTCTGTGCAAACAGATGCAGCCAGCACAGACTTTGTGTCCTCCCTCTCTCATCCCTGCATTTCCTCTTCCAAGAGTTTGGCTTCTCCATCTGCATCCTACCAGATCCAAAACATCCGGTGGCCTCTGGACCAAGTCCTGTCCCAGCTGCAGCAGCTCTGTCCCCATCCTTAGACCACTGGTGCCTCTTTTGTATGCTGGCCCTGTGACTGGAGCCCTCTGATAGGTCCCTAGGGGCCCCATCTGTTCCAGGATCTTTGGATCTCCGTCAGGAGCTGCCTCCTGGTTCCTGACTGTCTCCATCTTCTCAAAATAACTCGTGCCTTTTGTTTGAATTGCATGAAATCATGTATTCTTTTTTATTTTTTAAAAAAGAACATGAAACAGTGTATATTAAACATGTATATTATATATAAAAAATCATATATTCCACCAACCTAGAAATAATCACTGTAAGCATTTGAGCATAATTTTCTATTTTTTCTTTTTGGTTTTGGTTTGTCATTGTTTAATTTGACCTAGGATCTCACTATGTATTCCCGGATGGCCTTGAATTGGCAGTGATCCTCATGCCTCAGCATCACAGAGGACTGGGATTACAGGCGTGGCCCCCTCGCCCTCAGGCCTGGTTTAAGAGTACACCTGGACCAGGTGGGGTGCTGCCTTCCATCCTGCTTCGCCCACCATCCTATGGGCTGTGGATGCAGCAGAACTGTTCTGCGTCCTTACCGGTGTGGGGGTGTTCTCTCCTCCATCCCTGGCTTCCTCCAGGGGAGCCCCAGCCCTGGCCTAGAGTTTCACCCACCACCCACTGCTCTAGCTTCCTGGCTGCCAGGAAGGCTGGGGTCCCTGTCTGAGTCTCTCGCAGAGAGGGGATCTTTTGCCCAGAGGTGGAAGCCTCAGCTGACGTCCGGCACAGGAGCGCTTGCCTGGAGCCCCTGGAATTGTTGACTGGGCTCTGGGTACCTGTGAAAAGGCTTCTCAAGTGTCTTATCCATCCTCCCCTTCACTCCCTCACTGCCCAGCGATTGCCTGGAGCAGTTTTTCTGGGCCTCATTTGCCTCCCTGGAACCAAAAGACAGATTGTGGTTCCCTTCGAGGGTCAGGGAGTAGTCGGTTTTCCTCTGGTCCGGAGCCTGCTTGGCAGCGGAAGGGTGTCTGTGACTCTGTGCACGTCCCTGTCCACCCTCACCCCTCCTGATGAAATACGAGAACATGAC
The DNA here is from genome assembly GCA_004026965.1 of Petromus typicus. Taxonomy (NCBI): domain Eukaryota; kingdom Metazoa; phylum Chordata; class Mammalia; order Rodentia; family Petromuridae; genus Petromus; species Petromus typicus. The sequence continues at coordinate 3,371 of PVIR01026243.1, read as the reverse complement.
TGTCAAGCCGTCACCGAGGCTGTCCTGTGTGCTCCAGCTTTTTCAGTGAGCACACTCAGGCCCTGGGAAGGGTACGCAAAGCCTTGGTGCAGAATCTGGGGGTCAGCGATCGCGGCCCTGCCTGACCCTGGCACGTTTCTTCCTCCAGCAGCCGGAGACAGCAGTCCTGAGAGGAGGGCAGGACGGCGGCGGCAGGACCCGGGGGCGCAGCGACGCTGGGCAAGGCCGCCAGGCTCGCGCGCCCGCGAGAAACCCTGCCTCGAGGGGGTGGGACTGCGCGGCACCGCCCCCAGGGCGGGCACAGTGCGTGGCATCCACGGCCGGCCGGATCGCGAAGTTTCCAGTCCTTCGAGGGCCGCCACGCCGGGTGATAGTTCCCAGACCCCAGTCATGCGCGCCTTGTTGCTTCTGGCCCCTCTGGGCTGGTTGCTCCTGACTGACGCTAAGGGCGACGCCAAGCCGGAGGGTGAGTGCGGGCGGGCTGGGGGGCGCGCGGCGGGCTGGGGGGCGCGCGAGGTCCAGCCCGGTCGGTCTAGCTGAGGACCCCTGAGTCCAGGAGGCCTGGACTGGTGGGTGGTGCTGGGATCGAACCACTTATCTTCTTACTCCTAACTACTTGGAGAAATCACTTCCCGTCTTGGGTCTGTGGGTTCCACGGTTCGTGCAGCAGGCAGGAGAGGATGAAATCAAAGTCCCTTTCCGCACAGGAAGGGACTCATAATGATAGTGCTGGCAGTGTTGAGGGTCGGCAGTAGCCTTGGCCACTATCTGTGGACTGATTGTGGTGACCAGAGGTCAGCGGTGTGCCATCAAGATTCTGGGAGCCCTTTGTTTTTCTTACATCCACTTTCCAGCCTGGTCTGCTGAGGCTACAGGGTCAATTCACTTCCCAGGACTGTGCAGCTTTTGGGTTTTGGCACAAAACACCCCCACCGCTGTGTCTAGTTCCAGAGCTACTGGGGCTCACTACTGTAGGGATGCAGGGCCTGGGTGAGGTAGGGAGAACAGTTTGTGGAGTAGTAGGAACTTTAGCTGTGTCCTCTGCACAGCCCCTTCCACGCAGGTCTTCTCTGTAGTTCACATGTGGGGAAACTGAGGCTCAGGCAGGCGAAGCAGTGGCCCAGGGTGGTCTGCTTTGAGGTGGTTGGTCCTTGTTCTGTGGGACTCCTAGTCTGGCGCCTGTTCTCCCTCCCCGGTGGAGTGTAGTCTGAGTGAGGCTCCTCTTCCCAGTGCTTCCTGGCCTGAGACACCAGAATGCATCTGTGGGCATTTGAGACGGGGTGCTGGAAAGGGACTGGACTGTACCTCAAGCCGAGCCAAGCTGGCCATACCTTGCATGGCACTCCATTCCACTCAGGCCACTGTCCTGGAGAACTGTCCAGGGTGGTGAGGTGGGCTGGGAAAAGAATGGAAACCACAGCGACTCAGTCACCTCGTTTGTGCTAGGCTGTGCTCAGGGCCAACACCTCCCAGTGGCAGAGTCACTGTGCTTCATCTCTACCAGGCTCTGTCCCAGCTTGCACACAGCGGCTGTAATATCTCACTCCTAGATCGCTAGAGGGTGCCAGGGCTGTGAGAGTTCTGCTTCCTGCCTGGCCCACTGACAGGCCTCGCCAAGGGCCTTTCTTCTCCTCTGAGTGTCCCCAGCCTGTCACTAAGACAGGTCAGAAAGACAGGTGAGAAAGACGTTGGCACAGGGCCAGGTGCAGCTTGTGCAAAGGGCCTATACCGGCCTGGTCCACCCCCTAGTTCCCGGCCAGGAACTAGAAGCCCTATAATAGCCTCTGTTTTTTTCTGGGCCTCGCTTCCCCTGCTTCCGCTGATGGGCCCCCTCCACCCAGACCATCCCACGAGAGAAACTGCAGCTGCCCACGATGAAGCCCAGAGAGGTGAGTGAGAGGTGGGCTGAGTGATGACGGGGACAGGAGGGCAGAATGGTACGAGCTGGCCCTCACTGTGGCACGCCTGGCACAGGAGGGCAGGACTCAGGATGTGGCCCAGGTAATGTGGGTAACTGGTGGCAGATGGCCATCAGGGGGATGTGCAGCAGACAGAGTGCCGATAGGGGGCCACTTTACTTCCTTTGCCCTGTTTAGACTTTTTTTTCCATGCTGTGATCAAACCTAGGGCCTAGTATGTGCTGGACAAATGCTCTACCATGGAGCTACAGCCCCATCCCCATTTAATTATTTGTATGTATTTTTTATCTTTTTTTTTTTAGGTTTTTTTTTGAGACAGGGTCTCACTTTGTGGTTCAGGCTGGCACTGAGCTCAGCCTCCAACTCACATCACAGCAATCCTCCTGCCTCTGCCTCCTGAGTGCTGGGATTACAGGCGTGAGCCACCATACCTGGCACTGTGGTATGTGGTACTGATTGCTGCTGGGGTGAGTCTCCACGCCCAGTATGGTATGTGGTTACCGGGGATCGAACCCGGGTCCTTGCAAGACAGGCGCAGGAACCACTGAGCTAATTTCCTGGCCCTGTATTTTTTTATCTTTTAAGGCAGTCCTGCAATGTAGTTCAGGCTGGCCTTGAACTCGCTGTGTCACCTAGGCTGGCCTTAAACTCAAAATGAGCCTCCTGCCTCAGCCTCCGAAATCCTGAGATTACAGTTGTGCTATCACACCCAGCCTGACTTTTACTTTTAAGGGCTGTCAGTCAGGGGGCACATTGGTCCTTGCTCAGGAAGACACCTAGTCTGTTCCCTGGACTCCTGTGTTGGAGGGGAGGACCTTGCACTGCGCGGGGAGCCTAAGTGATCAATCCAGCAGCGTGATGTTCTACAGGACCCTGTCTAAGAATGGGGGTGAGGCAGGTGAGGGTGGAAGAAGGTGCTTCACCCATTCCCAGCCACTGGGGAACAGCCTGATGTATCTGTCTTTCCCTTCCACTGAGCTAAATTCCTGCCTGATGTATCTTGATGGAGTCTGAGACAGGACTGCAGGCTGACCACCCCTCCCTGGGCTGGGTTGTGCTACGTGGGAAGAGGGACATCCATGGGGCCCAGCCAATCAGGGCTGAGGCCTCAGCTATCTTCTGAGGGCCCCGGGGGTTCTGTTCCTCTGGAAGCTTCCTCCCTGCTTGCAGTTTGCCCACATCTCTCATGGAATCTTCGGTTCCTGGAGGAAGATACCGTTATTATCCACTTGACTCTCTTAGTACAAATGAGGAAACTAAGGCACAAGGAGGCTAAGACAGGCATGGGCTGGGCCCGAACTTGCAATCTTCCTGCCTCAGTCTTCCAAGTGGTGTGTGACACCACACTGAGCTTAGCCATCTTTTCTGATCACTCAGGGATCTCTGCAGGGTCACATTTGTCTCCTCTGGCCTGGATCATGGCTGGGTTGGTCTGTCTGGGGAAGTCCTTTC
>PVIR01026242.1:0-24113 GCA_004026965.1 Petromus typicus | reverse complement strand
GTTAGCTCAGTGGTTCCGGCGCCTGTCTTGCAAGCGCAAGGACCCGGGTTCGATTCCCCGGTAACCACATAACAATACTGGGTGTGGAGACCCACACCCAGCAGCAACCAGTACCGCATACCACAGTGCCGGGCGTGGTGGCTCACGCCTGTAATCCCAGCACTCGGGAGGCAGAGGCAGGAGGATTGTGATGTGAGTTGGAGGCTGAGCTCAGGGCCAGCCTAAACCACAAAAGTGAGACCCTGTCTCAAAAAAAAAAAAAAAAAAAAAAAAAAAAAAAAAAAAAATTTTCTGAAAATCTTCATTTAATAATCATTTCTGTAGCATAAGAGGTGCTGGACATTGCTTGTTGGTAACACAAAGATGAATAAACATGATCTATGTTCTTAGTCTGTGTAATGGAGTCAGCAAGACATCTTGAAGTGTACTGCTAGGCAGTAAGAGCTTTATGGGGGGTGTGCACAACATGAACACATAAGTCATCCAGTCAGTATTTCAGAGACAGCAGGACAGCATTTGCAGTGATGAATGCTGGGCTTGAGCTGAATGATAGGATTTAGCCAGGTAGGATGGAAGGAAAGTACCAAGAAACAGAAGTGGACTGTATAGAAGGGTTTTGACTGGTTAGTAATCTTTCAAATGACTAAGGAAACAGTATTTGTTATGTTTGTATTTGCAGAGTAATTTCAATTGTAGTGATCAGGTAAAAATAGGATAGATTAATGTGTCAGGTTTTTTAAAATCCAACATAACTTTCCTATCTAAAACCCTGTTGAACTATCCTCAATCTATTTTTCTCTACACATGTTTTATGGCCTTATTAATTCCTGCTTTTTGTTAGCAAGTCAATTTAAAAATCATTCTTGTCGGTTTTGAACTTTAAGTTCCCTAAGTAGTGCAACACCATATGTAAATGAAACAACAGTCTGATGGCAGGTCATTAACAAGCTGGAATATAAGCTCCAAAGTACCTAAATTCTACGTGTAAGAGGTATATCCAGGTTGACCCTAAAGGAAATTATGTTAAAGTAATAATTACTAAAATAATTGTATTGGATTTATTAATAGTGGTAGGAGTCTAACCTTGTTAGGCAAGGAGAATGTAGTGTAAACAAGAATAAAATATATTAACTATCAGATTTTTTTGAGACAGAGCCTCATTAAGTATTCCAGACTGACCTTGAGTGTATAGCCCAAGCTTGCCTCTAATTTGTGATCCTCTTGCCTCAGCCTCCCAGCTGCTGAGATTACAGGTATGCACCACCATGCTCAGGCTGTTAACTACCAAATTTTACTGAATTTGTTTTCAGGATGTTTGTCTTAGAGCAATGATGGTGAACTTTTTAGAGGTTTCAGTGATATAAACAGCCTGCTGCGGTGTGTGTGCCATAGATTTGCCACCACTATCCTACTGGAAATATTTCAAATCCTTGGTAACCTGGAATTGTTTTGCATTGTTGAATTTCCATAAGACTACTAAATCATCTTTACAGAAGAGTAAATCCAGTTTTCTACTCTGAATTTGGATCATTTTTTCAGACCATTTAATGAGAACATGTACATTAATATGCCAGCAAAGTAAAACCTTTTAAATATTGAGTGCCTATTTTTTTAAAACAGTTATATGTGGTTCGGCCAATAAGCTATGTATTTCTTGATGTCTTAAGAGTCAAATAGCAGGGGCCGGGGAGTTAGCTCAGTGGTTCCGGCGCCTGTCTTGCAAGCGCAAGGACCCGGGTTCGATTCCCCGGTAACCACATAACGATACTGGGCGTGGAGACCCACAGCCAGCAGCAACCAGTACCACATACCACAGTGCCGGGCGTGGTGGCTCACGCCTGTAATCCCAGCACTCGGGAGGCAGAGGCAGGAGGATTGTGATGTGAGTTGGAGGCTGAGCCGAGGGCCAGCCTGAACCACAAAGCGAGACCCTGTCTCAAAAAACCTAAAAAAAAAAAAAAAAAAGTCAAATAGCAGGATACTTATCCTGTGTAGTTCCAAATAGTGAGTTGAAAATACCAACCAAGTTTTATCTGACTCCAAAATATCTTATTATTTTTACTTCTCCATATGCTCAGTCATGTAAGAGTGTAATTCTCAAAGCCCTTGAACATTTTAATGGTTTGTATACAAATAAAGTTGATTGCATACATTAATGGAAAAGACTAAGATACATTAGAAAATATTATGACTTTGCAATTCATTTACTTATACCCAAGAATCAGGTTTGGGATAGGCATATGACTATAATTTAGATGTGTCACAATCAGAATGCGTGAAATATCCTTCTGGAATAAACTGACATAAGTGAGAAACTGAGGTAAAAATACAAGGACAAAAGGAGCTGGTCAATATTAAGAATATAGTTGAAATTCTAGGGAAGAGGTACAGTATGAAAATAAAACAAGGCTTAATGGCAGAATTTGGGAAAACACCAATGTTCAGGAATAGTGTGAGGAAGAACACATAACAGAGTCTAAGGAAAGTACCTGTAGAAGTAGGTGAAAACCTAGATGATATGCCTTAAAAATAGAGGATATTAAATGATAAGCTATCAGTGTTATCAAGTAGAATGGACAGATAAATGATATAAATATCAAACATTGTGTACCTTTAACCTCAAAAAAATTATGACTTTAGCAAGAGTCATTTCACTTGTATGATAGGTTAAGGTATGAATAAAGGCTGAGAAAGTTAGAGATAAGTATTAAGAGTTTGAGAGGTAATGGCATTAGATTTTCTTTGTTGGTAGGTTTTTTTATTACATTTTCAACTTCACAGATTGGTATTGGATATTTAAAATTTTTATGTCCTCATTCAACTTTGGAAGTTCGTTAGTGTCTAAAAATCTATCCATGTCTTCTATGTTTTCCATCCTATGGAGTACAAATTTTCAAAGTAGGTGTTTATTATCCTCTGAACTTCCACTGGATCTGTGGTAATTTCCCCCTTTTCATTTGTAATAGCATGGATGTAAACCTTTTCTGTCAGTTTTGTTTATCCTTTCAAATAAGCAATTCTGATTCATTGATATTTTTTTTCTATCATTCTCTTAGTCTCCATTGCATTAATTTCTGCTAACCCTTACAATTTACTCCCTAGTACTAGCTTTGAGTTGTCTTGCTCCTCTTTTTTCTAATAACTTGAGGTTCAGCATTAAATTGTTTATTTGAGCTTCTTCAGTTTTCCTGGTGTAAGCATTCACTGCTGTGAATTTCCCTTGTAGAACTGCTTTCATTGTGTCCCATAAATTTCTGTATGTTGTACTGAGATTATTACTTATTTGTTAAAACTGTTGCATTTCTTCCATGACCCATTGGGTGTTCAGCAGAAATAACTCAATTTCCATGTGTTTGTGGAATCTTGGAATTTCTCTTGTATTCAGCTCCAGTTTCAAGATACTATGGTCAGACAGTAAACAGGGAATAACTTCACTTCCTTTGCATTTACTTAAATATTTCTATGAACTAGCATATGTGTTATGAACAAGCATGTGCTCTCTTTTGGTGAATGACCTGAGCTATTGAGAAGAATGTGTATTCTGACTTTATGGGGTGAAATACTCTGTAGGCAGCTATGAAGTCCATTTGTTCAAAAGTTAGGTTTAGCTCAAGTATTTCATTATTGATTTTTTTGTCCAGTCAATCTGTTTGTGACAGCAGAGTAATAAAGTTCCTTACTACAATTGTATTAGTGCTTATATATCCATTAATATTTATTTTATATAGTTGGATATATTAGAATTTGGTGCATAAGTAGTAATGTCATTTCCTTCTCTTGGATTATTCCCTGTACAAAAATACAGTGTCCTTCTATGTCTCAATCAGTTTGGTTTGAAATCTATTTTGTCTGCAAATAGGATAGCCACTGCTGCTTTTTTTGCATTTTCCTGTAACATGGAATATCGTTTTCCATCCCTTTACTTTCACTCTATTGCTTTATTTCTGAATTAGATGTGTTTCTGGTATGCAGTATATTGTAGGATGTTGCTTCTGGATTCACTCAGGCAGTCTGTCTTTTAATTGGCACACTGAGTCCATAGATAGACATTAATGGTTATGCCTGACACGGACTGATTTAGAGCTGTCATAATGTTTTCCTATTCTTGGCTGTTTTATTCTTCGCTTTTGCCTTTTTTCATTCAGTTTCTTGTCTTGTCCAGTGGGTTCACTCTGCTGGGTCTCAAGGGTTTGTAACTTTCATTGTTTTTTTCCAAGATATTCTTTAGACTACTTTGGAGTGCAGATTTTGTATTTGTGAGGTTTTTCAGGTGTTCTTTATCATGGAAGCATCTTATTTTCTCTCAATTTTGAAAGATAGTTGTACAGGATACATCAGTCTAGGTTGGACGTTGTTTTTCTCCAAGACTTGAAACACTTCACTTCATGCTCTTCTTTTGTTGAGTGTTTTGGTTGAAAAGTCTGCTAAGATTGTGATGACCTTCCCTGTATATGTGAGGGGTTTTTTGTTTCCTATAACTGTTTTCAGTATTTTGTTCTTTTGTTGGATATCTGAAACCTTGATAATTATATGCCTAGGGTATAGATATTTTTTATATCACAGCAATTTGGAATCCTATAAGGCTCACTTATCTGTATATCTAATTCTTTTCCTTTTCCTGTGAAGTTTTCTGCCATTATACTGTGAACAATTTTTTTTGTGTCTTTTGCATTGTCTCTTGCTTTCTCAGTGACTCCAGCCAGTATTGTGTTATTCTTCTTTGTATCATCTAGGAGCTGTTGGATTGATTTCTCATGGTCCCTTGCCATTTTCCATGAATTATTTCTTCCATGTTTATTGGCTGCAGTCTAGTTCTCTAGGTCTGAAATCCAGTCCTCAACTTCATTCACCCTACTTTGCACACTTTCTTTGGAGTTTTTAGTCACCTGGAACTCTGTTTGAAGCTGTTTAACAGGTTCTATTGCTTTTTTTTTTTTTTATCTGAGATTCTATCATGCCCCTGAACTCTTCTTTAGCATTTTTAATCATATCTTTCACTATGAGCAATATCTCTGTTTTTCTCTCAAAAATTATTTCTGATTTCCATTTTACTAAATCTTCCTTTGTTACCATCTCACAGAGTCCTGGTGATTGAGCTTCAGTTTGTTCTATTTCCCTTTTCCCTAGATTCCCCTGTGGTGATTTTTTGTATCTGTGGTTTTTTTTTTTTAATTTTTAGTCATTTTTATTCCTTTGTAGTTGCTGATGTTAATCATTTAATTCCTTTCCTGCTGTCTGAGTAATGTTTTTGGCAAGCATCTTTCTTCCTAATATCTGGATTCCTCAGGAGTTGGTTACTTTCTGGGTTGTCTTCCTTGGATCTGTAATGCCTTTAAGTTTTCTCAGTTCTGGCACACTATGGGAGGTATTTCAACAGAACAATCACATTATCTTTGTTGAAATAATACAGTCAATATCATCAGCAGTATCAAGCACAGCACAGGAAATGATAAGCTTTGGCAACTATTATCCTGATACTTTTAACTTCATGAGTTACATCTTTGACTATATGCCAAAATTTAGAACTAATCAGAAATGTATTTATAATATACAGATCCTTAAATATAGCAGATTACTGGTGGGAATAAAAGTCACTGGGGACTAGGGGAGGAAGAGAGATAGAGAGTCAGAGATTAGAAATAGGGTTAGAGGATCTATAAGGATAATATAGACCTTGAGAATGTTATAGCTGTTAGAGGACAGTACAGGCAGAAGGTACAAAGAAAAGACAGAACTGACTAAGAATCACAGGACCAGTAGAGACTTTGTACACCATCCTATATTAATAAGAAAGAAGAGAAATTAGGAAAGACTGACACCTTTTTACTTCTGCGGATTGATTCTGACTGGAGGACAGGAGAGGGTGAGGGAATAAGACCAAAAAAGGGGTACTTAGCAGCAGCAGGCAAACGGAAGACCATTTTCCCTCTTCTGTAAAAATAAGAGTAGTTGTAAGGAGAAAAAACTGGAAGTTGGACAGATTCAGCAATAGCAGAGTAAAGCAACGAAAAAAGAAAGTTAGGTCAAAGCAAAGAAAGATAAAGAATAATAACAACAAAATAAAGCTAAAAGCACTAGCAAAGTGGCCCTTCACAGTGTGGATCTGTTGTCACCTGTAGATGGTATGGGCAGTAGCTCCAGATCAGTTGATTAGTCACAGGGTGACAGCCATCATCCCTTTTCTAAGTACTTAGTATAATACCTGAGTTAAGCTCAAAGAAGCCCTTAGGTTTGAACTCTGCAAGAGTCCAGGATCTTGCAGGTGAAACTGACTCCACCAACTCACCAATGGCTGTAGTCAGTAGGATTCCCTCACTGAAGGCTTCTGTCTAGGTTCCAGTACTGCTGCTGCACGTATTCATTGTCCAAAGACAAGCAGGTGTTGCCTCTGGAGGTTCTTCCTCATGCAACAGTCATGAACAGTTTGGACCCCAAGGAATTGGAGTTTCCAACGCCTTCTGGTCTCACCCTGGTTGTAGAAGAACTGCAGGCCCGAGCACTGGTTTACGGCACCCAGCTCTCTTGTTGCCAGGAATCACCACACAACTACACCGTGTCCTACTTGCCCAATCTGTTTACATGGCTGTCTGGTGTGGTGGTTGCAGGAAAGCTGCAGGACCAAGCACTGATTAATGGCACCCAGCTCCATTCTTGCAGACACTCACTGTGCTTAAAAGTTAATCTTACTTGCATTATTTTTTATTCTTAGAGAAAAACTTACCATAACTCACAAGTTCTCAGAGATTACCTACAGTTTGTAAAAGATGTAACAAGAATTTGCATATTCTTATGCATAATCCGTTGATGCTGTCTATAATATTATTTCCTATAATGTGGAATATTTATTAAAGATTCAAGAAATTTATTGAATACCTCTTTTGTGTGCCAGGGACGGAAATATACAACTGACAGGCTATAAAAGAGTCCTTTCAGCTTATAGCCTAAATTGTTTATAGCAGCTCAGTTTGTGATTGCTAAATCTCGGAAACAACCCAAATGTCCATCAACTGGAGACTGAATGAAAAAGCTGTGGTTCTTCTACAGAATGGAGTATTACTCTGCCATAAAAAAATGATAAGTTTGAATCATTTATACTTAAATGGATGTACCTTGAGGACATCCTCATAAGTGAAATAAATAGGTCAAAGATGTGTAAATATCGTATCTTTTCTCTGATATGAGAAAACAAAGCTATAAATGAGTTCTAGAATGTATGTTATACATTGTGAAATAGAAAACACTCAAAGCATAATGGAGTGAAGGGGGGAAAATAATGAGATTATGACAAAAAAGAAAGGAAGCAAAGTTTATGTATATAGGGGGTCGGGGTGGTAGGGTGGCTAGGGCTATGGGAAAAAAATGAGAATTGAGTTGTGTCATATACTGGTACAAATTTTCGTTGTTGAGTGCAATCATGGCATGTATATGTAATGTACCAGTAAAGATTTCAATTTATAAAAAAAGAACTAAGCAATTTATAAATAATTCATAGTTTTGAGAATTGATCTAGAGATGGTGTGGAGTCCTCTCAGAGCATATAACATGAGCTAGTTTTGAGAGTCAGGGGAGTTCTTTTCTATAACAAATGACGTTAAAGCTGAAACTTGATAAAGAGGGGATGACAAAACATACATCTGCCCTTCTTTCCTGTATTTTAGACCAAAGGAATAGCATGTCTGGGGGTCCTGAGTCTTTGGCCTCCTCCAGTATTTTTTTGGTCTCATATTATAATCGTGAAATGCCTGTTGGCCGTTTGTTTCCCTTGCCACCCTGTGATGTGGTTCACAGTATTCTTTCTTAATTTTTATTTTTGTAATTTCTTAAGTATACATGAGTTTTTACTACTTGTTTTCTTGGCTTCAGTTGGCTTTTCTCTTGGCTAATATATATGAGAAAGCACTGATTTTTTTTTTTAATTTCTACTTTATTTCCCCTCTGTTGCATTTTCGTTAATGACATATTTTTCTATATCAGCACACATGTACAGTCTTCTATCATTCTTAACTCCTTATTTAGTTGTATCTCCAGTGAAGTATATAGACATTACTATCAGACTTTGTAGTAAACATTCTTCAGTTACTTTTTGGATACATTGTTCTTTGGTCTTGATGCTTCATGAATAATGGCCCTTGAGTTCTCTACATACGTGGTTATATATAAATTTTATGCTTTGTTTTTTACAGGATTTTTAACCTTGTATTCCCACAGTTTTCATAGAGGATACTGCAATGCTGACATTTCATGTGTTGTGTTTTGTTTTGTCATTAAGTTACTCTTTTTAATTCTGTAATTTTCTTGGGTTATATAGTTTTCTTCATTCTGTCTTATTTCCTGAATTTTCTTCCATCAGGTCTACAGTATACATATTATAAATCTCTTTTACCTAATACTGTAGCCATCCTTTGTTCTCCAACATTTTTCCCTTCTCCATTTTAGTTTTCATTTTCCTCAATTTCACCTTCTGTATTTTTTATTTCTCCTATTTTCCATGCTGTCTGTTTACTTATTTTACACCTAATTTAGTCAATATTTTCCAGGCTTTTAAAAATCTTTCTAGTTCTTACATTCTTTTAGCATTACTTTCTTTTTTTAAAAATTATCTTTATTGGTACATTATGAATATACATGATAATCGCATTCAACATTAAGAGTTTGTACCAGAATATGACATGACTTGATTCTCATTTTTTCCCTTTTCCCCACCCTGTGTCCTCCCAGCCCCTATATACACAATCTTTGTTTTCTTTTTCCTTTATTATTACCACATTCATATTCTGGTTTTTTTTATTTTTCTCTTTTCATTTCTGAGCTTTTTTGTCAAATACTGAAGGAGATGAGAGTTTCTTTACCCTCTGTTAGTGAGGATCCATTGCAGTAAGCCCTCATCTTTGGAAAGCTAAGGTTGGTGTGACTAACTGTAGGAGCCATTTTGTCATAAGGTGACACTAAGCCATTGGTGGGGAAATACCTAAACTTACTATCCAGTTCCTGACCTATTAATACCCTTTCTTCATTTTCTCTTTGCTAGCAGACAACAAAATGGATTGACTATACAGTTTTGTTAGTATTCTCCTATCAATGCTGAAGAATATTTCTCAGATCCTAATAATTGACCTGTTGGAGCCAGTGTTTTATTCTTCAGAAATCTGTGTATTTGTCAGCATTCCACTTTTGTTGTAAATGTTAAGTATGTTAAAGAATCTAAGATATTTTTTCGTATTTGGAAGACTAGAAAATTATTTTCATGGAGACAGGCAGACACATAGGATCCCTGGATCAAAGACAAAAATATTTACTACTTACAGCAAAAGCAATAAAATACACATAATTTCATTGGTTTCTTGAGTCTCAGGTCTCATAGGACAACTGTGCCCTGAATAGATTGTCACAGAGAGAAATCTGAAGGTCCAGGACCTCTGAAGTTTTGGACCAAGAAAAAATACTTATGGCAATCAGGAAGTCCCAAAGTATCACCTTCCAAGCAGATCACCTTCCAAGCAGAACATCTTTTTATTTCTCTAGGAAGGAGATTATCTGGTGTGCAATCTGGTTTCAGCCTACCCTTTATTCATCTGTCTTCATATCTAGGAACCCAGACTCTTAATAACCACATACCATCTGCCCCAACTCTACTTTTTTGTATAGGAAAATTCTACAGTCAGTAACACGGCACCAGATATAAAAGAGTAAAGACATTACTAGAAAATATCCAGGGTTCACTCTATGGGTGCTCATGCCAAACAGACTCTAAACCTGCCCTGTTGTTACCTTATTTCTGAACCTAGAATGGAACAAGTTTTCTGACATGGTGGCCACAGTGCAGATAATGATTGCACCTGGGGCGTCTAAAGAAAAGGCACAGATAGAAAATTTGTTCCCTCCTAATCCCCATTAGGGTTACCAGCTCTGGTCTTCCATTCTTTTCTGCCTTTGCCTCTTTCAACAGTTCTCTGTATAACTGGGGGTGTTTGAAGTTTTAAACATGAATTCTAGGATCCATCCTTTCCCTCTGTCCTTAGGCTCTTTGGAGATGGGTTTAGAGGAGGGAGGCCACAGGTTAGTTTGTTCCAGTTCCAGACAAGATGATAAATACTTCTGAAGGGCTAGATACATTTTTATCTCCTAAAGATTAGAGACACAGTAAATGTACTTACCTATCTACACCAAATCACAATGAATTTCTCATATATGTACCATAAAATTTATTAAGTATAATTCTTTAATATATTTTGTTGTTTATATTGTCTCCTCTTAAATTATATATTTGACCTGTATCATCTTTGTATTGTAACACCACAGTGTTGGGATGGATTGGTCTGAAGTTCAGGTGTGTTCCCAATAGGTGTTAATGGCAAGGTTACTTTCACCTGCTCTTGTGTAGCTTACTTGATGACTACTGAAAGATCTAAAGTAATGTTATTAAGAGAGATTTTGACTTCTCCATTTTTCTCTAGAGTCATACATAACCAAACTTAAAATACAACCACATCACAGTGATTAAGTTAGCTTTCCAGTAAGGGTTGTGCCAATGTGTCAGATATAAAATACTAACATCCTTTTCTTTTTATTTCTTTTTGTAGAATCAGCTTATTCTTATTACAATTTAATTCTGAAGAAAGCTGGACAGTTTTTAGATAATTTACACATCAATCTTTTAAAGTTTGCTTTCTCTATAAGGGCATATTCTCCAGCTATTCAGATGTTTCAACAGGTATGTAAAAATACAAAGAGGCATGTAACTCATGTACATAGAGCTATTAATGTTACCACCTATAGTTCAGAATGACCTACAAACTTATTATTTTAGTTTTGTAGTTTATTATTGAATATAGCATCATTTATCAATGATTAGAGGTGAATAAGTATTTTCTAGTTGCTTGGGATGAAGATACCACTGAAATCAACTATAACTAAAATTCTAATAGAAGAATTTTGGTAAACTTTGAAGCATGTATTTCCTAGGATAAAGTTTATTTTATTAATATTTCTTAGATCTACCTATACGTAATTTGAGCAATAACAATAGTGGTAGATTATTTATTTCAATCAAAGTAATGTGTGAGTTATTAAAAATATATTGTAATTATTAACTCAAGTGGCTAACAGTCATCTTTCAAATCTTAGATCGCTGCTGATGAGCCTCCACCAGATGGTTGTAAAGCGTTTGTGGTTATCCATGAAAAGCATACCTGCAAAATTAATGAGATTAAAAAGCTCCTGAAGAAGGTGACTTCAAGGTAAAGCAGGAATAGCCAGTAGTGAAAAAAGTGGCTTTGAAAGAGGAAAGATTTGAAAAAGTCAAAATTTTAATATTCTAGGACATATATTTATGTTTAAAAAACAATATATCTGGGAATATGTTTTGTCTTTATTAGTTTTTGATTTGGAAATATAAACTATACCAAAATACCATAACGTAGAAGATATATATGTTTTACACAAACAAATTATTTTTGAAATAAACATGCAAAATTGTAAGTTTATTTGGACTGTCAATATCTTTATGTACAGGTTGAATGCAAGGAGAATAACAAAACAAAAAACATCTGGGTTGAGTTGGTTTTGTAAGTAATATAATACTTAAATATTTTTATTTTTTGCATGTATTTGACTTAAAAATGGTTACATCCAGGCATGGTGGTGTGTTCTTATAGTCCCTGCACTTGGAAGACTGAGGCAGGAAGATCACTGTGAGTTTGAGGTCAGCCTGGGCTGTATAGTGAGATCAAGGCCACCCTGAACTACATAACAAGACCCTGTCTCAAAAAAATTAATTTTAGGACCGGGGAGTTAGCTCAGTGGTTCCGACGCCTGTCTTGCAAGCGCAAGGGCCCGGGTTCGATTCCCCGGTAACCACATAACAATACTGGGTGTGGAGACCCACATCCAGCAGCAACCAGTACCACATACCACAGTGCCGGGCGTGGTGGTTCACGCCTGTAATCCCAGCACTCGGGAGGCAGAGGCAGGAGGATTGTGATGTGAGTTGGAGGCTGAGCTCAGGGCCAGCCTGAACCACAAAGCGAGACCCTGTCTCAAGAAACCTAAAAAAAAAAAAAAATTAATTTAAAAAAAAATGATTAAGAGGAAGAAAATTATTAATGCATTAGTAATTTTTTATGGAGTAATAACTCCTAGGGTGTGTTTTACTGCCTAATTGTTTATACTTTAGAAAGTAAGTTATTTCTTTAATCTTAAAACAGTTTTTTTGATGTAAAACAAAAATATACATTTCGTAATTCATGTTATTACATGTTACAAGCTAATATTCTCATATTGTTAAACTTTACATTGATTTTTATGTGTAAAAGGCTTTTATTTTTATATAGCCAATTATTTCCTGTGCTCTTTTATATTGTTTTTATACTTAGTTTTTCCCACATCGAATAAATTTTACTACAATTTCGAGTAGCATTCTTAGTTTTTCCTTTCATTTAAAACTTTAATTCCCACACGTAATTTATTTTCATCAAAGATTAGGATCCAGTCAGATATTTCCCCTAAAATGGCCAGTTGATTATATATTCATGGTATGTGTGTGTGCTTCATAGTTGTTTATTCTGCTCTGTTATCTGTTTCTTACAGCAGTGATGAAATATTTCCATATTGATTGCCTAATACTATATTCTGTATCTGACAGGACAATTTCCTCTCCATGGCTTCTTTTTCTAACTTTATAATATCTTAGCTCTTTGCATAGGTTGATGCTTTCAAATTAACGTTAGAATCCTTACCCTTTTCCCATAAATGTACTGGCAGGGGTTAATATGAATTGTATTAAACATATTTGTTAATTTACAAAGAATTTATATACCCATTAAATTTTATCAGATAACATGGCATGTCTGTACTCATATTGCCTTCTAAAATTTAAATAATTGCTACATTAATTTTTTCATTTATTGAAGTGAATAGTTTTTCCTCTATATTCATGCTGATGTATTATGATAGATACTTTAAAATAGTGTGCTTTAGCATTCCTAAAGAAATCTCCCCAGTGATGCGAGATAATCTTAAATTCCTTTCAAGTTAAGATTACTTTTATTTTCATGTTTGTATTTTACAAAATAAGATCAGTTATATATTTATTAGACATCTTTAGTGTTTTTAGTAGAGTCACTCTAGCTTTTTATAATGAATTAGGCAGCTGTGTTATTGTGGACAACTTGACATAACATAGAAATTATCTCTTCCTTTAGAGCATTAATTTACTTTAAAATTGTTAATATAGGGCCAGGGATTTAGCTCAGTGGTTCCAGTGTCTTTCTTGCAAGCTCAAGGGCCTGGGCTCAATCTCCTGATAATCACATACAATACTGGGCATGGAGATTCATGTTCAACAGCAATCAGTACCACATAGCACAGTGCTGGGCGTGCTGGCTCATGCCTGTAATCCCAGCACTTGGGAGACAGAGGCAGGAGGATTGCTGTGATGTAAGTTGGAGGCTGAGCTAAGGGCCAGCCTGAACTACAAAGCAAGACCTTGTCTTTAAAAAAATAAATAAATAAAATAAAATTGTTACTACATTTTTCTTTCTATATTACATCTTTAAGGAAATTTTTCTAATGTTTAGAATTATCATTTGTTTCTGCTTTGTAATTTTTTCAGACTTTACAATATTTGACAGAAACATATCTTGAATTTTTTTTTAATGTATCTTGAATTTTTAAAAAAATTAGCATTAAGGTTTTGGGTCATGGCCCTGGTAATGAGTCCTTGCATGTTCTTTCTTGGTCTGACCAACAAAACTATGGAAGACCTTGACATTTCTTTTCCTGGCTCACTTCTCAGTGTTGTATTTACAGCAGGTAATCTTGAGGAATGAGCTTGTATTTCCCTCAAGAGTGAGGGAGGAAGTAGGATTGTTTACAGCTTACTGTAGAGCAGTGTTTCCCTCTGGCCTAGGTTCCTCAGGTGAACTCTAGATCTACATTTGTGTGGTAGCAATCTAGTTTCAAATTTTGTCACATTATGTGATCTTGAGGCAAAAATAATATTCATGATCCCTGTTATGTCAGGAGTTTCATATTTTCTACTAGAAGCCATAAAGCAATATGAAGCTCTAATAGTTTGTAAGTTGGGCAGTATCAAACCTTAGGCTTTTAAGGCCCTTGACATTTTTGGGGAAAAAGCTGGGATGTTAACAGATAGGGCCATCTGGAAGAGGACAGGTGCCCCATGAGTAGTGGGGGTTTGAGAAGGGGATTATAGAACTCTTTCGATAAATTTTGTTGCAGCCTTGCCACATAGTTTATAATCCATGTTCCTAGAGGAAAAGGTGCCAAAATTTGACTAATTTGATGTACTATTTGTTTTCATTCATATCAAAACAATGTATAATGAGTATTAATTATATAATTAGTATAATTAGTATAATTATTACATAATAAATATATAATTAGTATTGATACCTATGATTGAATAACCATAAAGTCCGGAGGAAAACTATCTCATTCAAGGATACTATGTGGATTGTCCCTTCCTAGGTATTTCAGCAGAAACACCAAAGAATCACAAAAAGAAAAAAGATAACAACTTCAATAGTAGCTACTAGACTACTCAGAGATGCTGTTTCCAAATGTAATAGCACTTTGCAAATATACCCCCTTTTTAAAAAGAGCTGCTGTTAAACTGCTGTTAAATTCTTGTTGAAACGGTAAACCATGGAGGCCCTATGACTGGCATTTACATTTTGGCATAAGTCAACTAGGATTCAGTAAATGCAAAGCAGATTCACCCAAGATCTCTCCAGTCAAATGAAACTTCAGTAGTACAACTACTAGGCCCTGGAATTAAGTATTAATGAAGAAGTAGCAATAACTTTTGGGGGAAAACCAAATCACAGTTTTCACAGTCTGAGGTAAAATTACTGAGTTCAACAACACTTCATTTCACAGCGGTTTCTTTAAATGCCTGGATCAGGTTACTGATATATTCAGTTAAGATAAAAGCTGGTTGTGTTTGTTGCTCGTACCTTTCAACCAGACACTAATTGTAAAACCAAATGTTCATAGGAACATTCCATTTGTTGGTCAAAACATAAGTCAGTTTCCTTTACCCCAGCCAATCTCTGACCCCTCTATGAGATTTGACTACATTTGTACTGCCTCTTTTCTGTTCCCAACAGCCTACTGGGCTGTCCTGCCACTGTTGCAGACTGGCATTAGAACTGCCATAAAAAGATTAGCTTTGTATGGACTTCAGGCATGCATCATTGGTTTGATAGCCTCTCAATATTAGTCCATGGTGTTCTTTAAGTACATAATTTATATATTACACATGTATTTATAGCATTATAAATATTTTAATTTTTCTTTTTGTGGTATACTTTTATAAGTAGATGTTATTTAGTTTTTATTTCTTTTACTTTTCCAGATTACATTTTTATCTCATGTTTTAGATTAAAAGCATATTTAAAGTAGACTGATAGATGTTTTAGTTCATTTATATGTAGTTCATTTATATATTTTCTTCTGCCCTTTTATGAGCCAAACACTTGAGGGGTTGTTTTTTAGGGGGGTTGGGTTTTTTGTTAGTTATAACACATTTGAGGAATCAGGATTTCCTTTCTTTGTTGCACAGTATTATAATCATTCTAATTTCCTTTTCTAAAAACACCACTTTAGAGTAGTTTTATTTCCTTTTTATAACTTACTGAGAATAATGATGATGGCTATCATTTTCCCTTACTATTAACTCAAATTTTAGTAACTGTCTGAACTTTGGGATGGACTCAGGATCTTTGAATAGTAGAACAAGAATTAGAGGAGGGGAAGAATCATTATACCTTTCATTTTGGCCAATAATGTTACTCTCTTTAAATGGTAAGGTTGACTCATTTATGACTGTAGATTAATTGACATCGATTTTATGGTTACTGGATTTTTCAACCAAATTATGATATAGATTAAGATTAGTTTTACCTTCAGTGATAATTTTTGTCTTGTGATTTGGCTTTGTAAATATTTTTAGAGATACTAGAGGATTTAGTGTCAGCACTGTCCAAATACCACTTGGGACCAGCATAATTCAGTATTCAATTTGTGACATGGCTATTATTGGGTGCTTTTACCCAAATTTATAGGAAGAATCATGAGTTTAATAAAAAAGAGAATTTTGAAAAACTTAAATTTAAACCTCAAATGAATCACTTGTAAAGTTGAGGTCCACAGAAGGAAATGGTTGCTGAAGAGATTGGCACCATTAAAAAAAAAAGCAAGTAACTTTGTTCAAGGACAAGAAAGATCCCATGAGAGCACCTCAGGAATCATCAAGATCCACTCACTGAAGACTCAAGGGTGCAAAAGTGCAACCTTTCATTTGAGAAGAGAGTTGCTGACTCCCTGGTGGATAAGGCCTTTGTAGGGAATTAATTCTGTGGAATTTATTTCACTGTACTCAGGCACTTAGACTGCTGTAGCCATTGTCTAAGGGGGCCTTGTTACTGCTTGTGCTAACAGCAGACACTGGCATCATCCATATGATGTTAGTTTCATATAGTATACAGAATTTAAGGATTGTGGGGTCAAGGAGGCTTCTAGATTTCAAAGAAGGGCCTAGGAGGCCAGGCAAAAAGACCCTGAAAGGACAGTCTGTGAGGCTGTGGAAATGAAGACAAAAGTGTAGTGGAGAACCCAGGAAGTCCAGGATACCAGAAATCTGAAATGTTTGCTGAGAACAGCTGCACACTGTGATGAGAGCCCACCCAAGAGAGAGACTTTGCTGGGGTTGCAACCAGCAAGGTCATAGGAGTGGGGCTAATCCCTCTGGAACTCACATCTCACTACTTTGTGCATTAGATGACAGATACAGAGTTACAAGGCTTAATTTTTGCCCTGATGTGTTTAGTCTTGTAGTCTTATTCTTTTCTATCCTCCTTAATCTTCCCTTTTGGAAAGGAAATGTCTATTCCATACCGTCATTTTGTCTTTGGATTACTACATAATTTTTATTTTTATAGAGTTTCACAGGTAAGAGTTTATCTTGGGTCTTAGAAAAGACTTCGGCCATAGACTTTTGAAAAATGGCTGAACTGTCACTACTTTGGGGAAGAGATTATTCTGTTTCACTTGTATGTTGAAGAGTTATACCATGTTAGGTGAAATTATGGCCTTGTGTTTATGTGGATATTAAGTATGGTTTAAGCAGATGTGTTTAAGTAGCAAGTTGACAAGAGGTGGAATGTGACAGTTAAGCTTGATTGTGTCAACTTAATTGTTTTAGGAGCCACATAAGGAATTGGCTGAGCACACTTCTGAGTGTGTCTTCATGGGCCACGGATGTATGACCTTGGGTACTATGTTTGGTCCCAGCCCTTTCTTTTCTGGTGTTGTTCTCATGATGTGCTTCCTAGCTACTACTAACGGTTATACTCTTATGCTGTGATACTCCTGTCATGCAAACAGCTTAAAATGGACAGAATTCCCTGAAACTGTGAGCCAAATTAAACTTGTCTTTCTTTAAGCTATGGATGTTGCTTACTATGTAACAAGAAAGCTCAGCAACAAGAAAGCCCACTAATATGTATGACTTTAAACATTTTGTCCAAGCGTTTAAAGTGAAAGAAATTATATATAGTCAGTATTTTTAAAATTTGAATACTGAAGAAAAAAGCAATACAGAAAGATGTTGCTTAACCAACCTGAGATTGTACTATGTAAGCATATCTTGATCCTTTTTATTTCCCCTTCTTTTCCTTTCCTTCCTCTTTCTCTATCTCCATTATTTCTTCCTATCTCCCACAGCCTGTCTCCCTGTTTCCTATCATCTTTCTTTTATTTTGCTTTTTAAATTATTTACTCTTTGAACTTCTCATATAAGGAAAACTATGTAATATTTAACCTTCTGGGTCTGATGGGTTTCACTTAGGATTATGGTCTCACTGTGCAACCATTTTCCTACAAATGACTTAAATATCCTTTACAGTTGAATAGTACTTTGTTGTGTGTATATATACTACACTGATTAAATCGTTCATCTACTTAAGAACTTAGAGTGTTTCCATGATTTAGCTGTTACATGTTGTGCTTCTGTACACATCGATATGTATGTATCATTGTAATATATCTTTAGCTCCTTGGAAAGATACCCACCCAGAAGAAGAACACCTAGGTCAAATGGAATCTCTGTTTTTACTTTTCAGAGGAATCTTCATACTGATTTCCATAATGATTGTACTGGTTTACATTTCCACCAACAAAGTGGGTTCCTTTTTCCTCAACCTTGCCCACATTTGTTATTTTTTTTAAGGTTTTGGTGGTAACCATTCTCTCTGTAGTAAGATGGAATCTCAGTGTTATTTTAATTTACATTTCTTTAATGGCCAAACGTGACAAAACCTAAAATTTTAAGTAAATGATATTCTCTGATTTTTGTAGGAAAGACAGACTTTACTAGTAAATATGAAGAATCTAGAACAATGCCAGAAATGCCAAAATCTGTTTATGATGATAGGGCTAGACTGTAGAATTCCTGTGTTTCTTTGACTATCTTTAAGGATTTTAATTTTTTGTACTAGGTTATTAAGAATCTTTGAAAAAAAAGTAGTACCTTTGAATTTTTTCAAACATTTATAAACTCAGAAAATAAGAACTACTGTACTACTTAAATTTTAAATTTATTAAATTTTATTTAATCAAAATCATGTTGCCATTATGTGTTGTTATCTTGAGATAATAAACCTTGAAGAAAATAAGACATTTTTATATTAAATTTTGCATTCACTGTGCTTTTTTCTTTTATATTCTTTAGTAGAGATTATGTGCATAAAGTCACCACAGGATATTTTCTTTTTCTGTGGATCTATATATTATGAATTGTTTGATAAGCAGGAAGTTATAAAATATTACAAAATACTTCTTATATGCTTTTGACTTTCAATTCTCTTAAAAGTCTATGCTTTGTTTTCACTTTAGGCCCAGACCTTATCTATTTAAAGAAGATCATAAATTTCCCACAGACAAAGAGAACTTACCAGTAATTATTCTCTATGCAGAAGTGGGTACCAGAGCATTTAGTGAATTTCACAAAGTGTTATCTGAAAAAGCTCAAAAGGGTAAAATCCTGTATGTTCTTCGTCATTATATTCAGGTACATGCTTTTTTTTCCCCAATGTTATTTTGAATACAGAAAAATAATTAAAATGTTGTATTGTAAGATAATTTTACTAGATTTATATAATGATTTCCCCAGAACATTTATTTAAGATTTTAAAATGTAGTACAAAAAGCATAAGTTTAATATAGAAAAATATATCAGGCTTCTGTCTTTTTCAGGAGTATCAAAATTATAATCCTTTCCCATATATATATGGCACCAATTTAATATATATTTAAAAACTCTTCAATAATAGGTATATTTGGGGCCGGGGAGTTAGCTCAGTGGTTCCGGCGCCTGTCTCGCAAGTGCAAGGACCCGGGTTCGATTCCCTGGTAACCACATACAACACTGGGTGTGGAGACCCACACCCAGCAGCAACCAGTACCACATACCACAGTGCTGGGCGTGGTGGCTCACGCCTGTAATCCCAGCACTCGGGAGGCAGAGGCAGGAGGATTGTGATGTGAGTTTGAGGCTGAGCTCAGGGCCAGCCTGAACCACAAAGCGAGACCCTGTCTCCAAAAAAAAAAAAACCTAAAAAAAAAAAAAAAATAGGTATATTTGCTAAAATTTATAAATATTGCTACTTTTAAAAATCTTATCAGTGAAGAAATCTGACTTATCTAATAATATATTGCTAATAAGGATGATATAAGAATAGTTGTAGCCCTTTCTTATTTGATTTCTGTTCAAATATGTTGTATTGTGCTGTCTTTCCCCAGCCTCTCACCACTATTACATGCCACCACATTATTCTGTTTCCATATATGTCAAATTTCTTGACACCCCCTCAAGTCATAATAGCCATTGGAAGAGAGATATTGCTCTTTTAATATTCCTAACATGTAAAGAGTGTTTTAATTTGCATTTCCTAAGTTATTAATGATTTATATATTAATATGTAATATAATAAAAGCCTTTCAAATATTTTTTTATAAATTGTCTATTCTCATATCCTTGTTCAGTTATTACTTTCTTTATAATTGATTTATAAGTTTTTAAAAATAAATTATGAATACTAATCTTTTCTTCCTTACTTTGTAAACATCACTCTAATGTATTTATGGTCTTTTGGTATTTCAACAATGTTGTTTATCATATATTTTATTGAATACAGTTAATATGGCATCAAATTTTATCTTTTACCTGTTACCTTTTCTTTTTGTGTATGTGTATATTCAGTTCCTTATTAAGCAGAGAAGTCAGCAGTATCTTAACTTTTTTTATAAGGATTAAAGTTCCACACTTTATGTTTTGGTCATTAATCTATCCGAATTTATTTTACTACTCTATGGTGCTGTTTTTTCTATGTGGAAAGTTACTGGTGCCCACATAACTCATCGCACACTCTTTATTCCACTCCATCACATACCATATCAAGTACCATACCATAGGTCTGCACATGTTTTTCAACTCTATTCTGTTTCAGTGAAATATGTCTGTCTAACACAAATAACATTAATTAATATAGCTTTTAAGTATCTTGATATCTTAATAGTGCATCTCTGCCTAATAGTTGTTATTTTTCTAAATACCTTAAATGTTCCTGATAGGCATGTATCTATGTTAACTTTAAACTCATTTGGCCAGGTTCTATGAAATGCTTCATGTAGAAATGAAGTTTTCTGCCAGTTTTTGGAGTCTCATTCTTTTTATATACATTGAGCTTGTCTCCTGTGAACATAGTTTTACCTCAACATTTAGTTAGATATCTCTTTAAAAATTATCATCTGTGATATACAGTATTGGATGCCAGCAGTCATGATCATGTCAGTCACTTCAGAACTATCCCATTCACATGCAGATCTTTGTGGAATGTATATTTTCAATTCGCTAAGATAAATAAACACCTGTTAGGTTTGTTGAATTGGGCAGTAAGTCGGAACACTTTGCTGTATGATAAATGATACTAAATTATCTTCCAAAATAGCAATACCATTTTACATTCACTGCAGCCTTAAGAGTTCTACTGCCATATATCCTTACCATCACAATGGACTTTAGCCATTGCCTCAGGCATGCATTGGTGGTACCTCATTATGATTTGAATATGTATCCCCCTAATAACTAGTGAAGTCATTATTTTTTTGCAATCTATATATTTTTGATAAGCTTTGTTGTTTAATTCTTTATGTGGTCTGGGTGCAAGTAATTATCATATACATATTTGCACACTCTTTCAGCCAATCTTGTTATTCATCTCTTCGTTACCTTAATATCTTTTGCAAAGTTTTTAATTTTGGTAAAGCCTAAAGTTTATCCTTCTTTTTTCATATTTTTGATATTATATCTAAGAATTCATTCTCAAATCAAGATCATGCAAATTTTCTTCTAGAAGTTTTACACTTTTATGTTTTACATCTAGATTCATGATCAATTTTAGTTATTTTTTTGTGTGTAATTTAAGTTATATGAAGTTCTTTTTTCTTCATGTGGAAGTCTAGGTGTTCTAGCATCATTTATTTATCTCTCAGCCTCAAACTCAGCAATCCTCCTTGCCTCTGTATCTTGAGTGCTGGGATTACAGGCATGAGCCACCACACCCAGCATTGTGGTATGTGGTACTGATTGCTGGTGGGTGTGAATCTCCAAGCCTGGCACTGTTGTATGTGGTTCCCAGGAATTTAACTATGGACCTTGTGCTTGCAAGGCAGACACCAGAACCACTGAGCTAAATCTCTGGCCCTAGCATCATTTATTTAAAAGACTGTTCTCACCTGGCGTGGTGGCTAACGCCTGTAATCCTAGCATTGTGAGGCAGAGGCAGAAGGATTGTCATGAGTTCAAGCCTGGGCTACATAGTGTATTCAGGAACAGCCTGAGCTACAAAGTGAGATCATGTCTTAATAAATAAGTGAGTGAATGAATGAATGAATGAAAGAGTGATTGCATTCCTTCCCTGAATTGACTTTCTACCTTGTAAAATATGGTTGATTCTATTTGTATGAGTCTATTTTTGGCTTTCCTATTCTGTGCTATTAGTCTGTATGTCTTTCCTCTCATTAAAACCACACTATTTGATTATTTACCTTCTAACAGCCCTGAAATCTAGTCATTTGAGTCCTGCAGCTCTTTTATTCTTTTAAGTGTAGTATCTTGTCTCTTAATGTGAATAGGGGGTCAATACCAGTGATCAAACTCATGACCTTGAGCTTGCCTGGCAGGCATGGCACCACTGAGTTTAATCCCCAGCCCTCTTGGCATGTATTTTGAAAACAATTTGTCTGTGTAAAAAGAATTCCTTGTGGACTTTTTATTGAAGTTATATTGAATAAATTGCTTACATTTGTGGGAATTAACATCTGAATACTGTATTTTCCAGTTGATAAAACCAGTATGTCTCTCCATTTATGGAAATGTCCTTAGATTTCTTTTATCAATTTTTTTCTTTCTAATATATGGCTTTTGTTTCTTCTTACCTTACTGTAGTAATTAGGACTCCTCATTCAGTGTTGATAGAAGTAGTGAGAGAAAATGTCCTTAGCTTTTTACTGACCTTGGGAGAGAAAGCATTTGGTTTTTCACTATTAAGTGTTAGTTACATCAGAGAGATACTTTCCCATCAGTAATGTGCTAAGTCTGTGATTCTGTGTTGAATGGGGCAGAGATAACAAGTTAATGGAGTGAGAAAAATAACTATGTATTTACCTTAATTACGTTTCCTGCACATGATTTTAATATGTGCTCAAGGGAGTATGCCCAGTTATTCTTTGGAGAATATGACCATAAATATGAAAATATATTGACCAACTACTAGGTCTCATTATACAACTAAATTATAGCCTTCTGTTCAATGAGTGATATCTTGTACAGTTATAATATCTATAATGTAAATCCAGTCAACATGTAATCCTAATAAAAATGGACATTTATGCTACATTTTTTTGGAGAAAAGTTAAAAACCAAGATTTAGCTTACAGACATTGTGGTTTGAAATCCAAAGTTACAAAACTATAATGCAAATTTTATATTAATATATTTCAAATGATGTAAATAACTGAATTAAATATTTACTTTATTACTGAGGTTGAATAACTTTAAAACTGGTAATCAAAATTAGTTTTGTGGAATTGCATTTCCTTTTGAATTGTGACAAAATATGTGGCCTCCAGCTTTGTTTTGTTTTAGCTGATTATCTTTCAAGTAGATATAAAAATATATTTTTCAATTGAGCTGTTGAAATTAAAAATTTATTTAAAGATTTTCAACTTTGTCAGATTACAGGTATAAATGAGTTTCCTGCATACTGTCTTTCAGTACAGCATGTGCCTAAGATAATAGCAAATTAAATTTTAGTGTGGAAAGCAGAGTTGAATACTTCTCTGCATATCTGAAGATAATTCTTAGATAATATTAGTTAGAATCAGGGCAAGTCAGGGCATGGTCACTCTGGTCACATTTTTAAGGGTGACGAGCAAGTTTAAGTGGGAAACGAGTGTATAAACAGAGTTAACACAGTAGAATTTTGCTCCCCTCTCTGCCTACCTCTGTACCTCCTTTGTCATATTTAAGAGTGCCAGACTGCCTTGTACACACCTAAATTAGACTCATTGCATCTTTCAAGTATTCACTGAGAAGTAGGTTAAATTGGTTTTCCAACCACTAAATAATGTACTAATAAAGGTTAGTGCAGAGCTGGAAAGAACCTTATACATCTCATTTGCCGATTTACCAAATCTTATGAAGGTCCTCAAGAAGATTCAGTTTCCTTAGAACTTGGCTTTATTAGGTCCTTGGTTACTTAGTTTATGGGAAGCATAAAAATCATGATGGTAATACAGAAAGAGATCAGGTACATTTTCATTATAAAAGTGATTAAATCTGTAGAATTGTGGCAAAATTTTAAGATAGTAAAGAATCAAAGTCTGACTTTTTCATTAACTATATATAAATGTTTCCCAAAATAATAATTCTCAGTGTTTGACATCCTTCCATACTATCTTGTGGTGGAGAGTTAGCTCCTAGTAAAGTGTTTGCCTGTGTTCAATTCCAAGTACCCAGCACCCAACAGTTT
>PVIR01026241.1:0-24092 GCA_004026965.1 Petromus typicus | reverse complement strand
TTACCACTCCCTATTGCTTACATCTTTTTTTTTTTTTTTTTTTTTTTTTTGAGACAGGGTCTCGCTCTGTGGTTCAGGCTGGCCCTGAGCTCAGCCTCCAACTCACATCACAGCAATCTTCCTGCCTCTGCCTCCCGAGTGCTGGGATTATAGGCGTGAGCCACCACGCCCGGCACTGTGGTATGTGGTACTGGTTGCTGCTGGGCGTGAGTCTCCACACCCAGTATTGTATGTGGTTACCGGGAATCGAACCCGGGCCCTTGGGCTTGCAAGACAGGCGCCGGAACCACTGAGCTAAATCCCCGCCCCCCCCCCCATTGCTTACATCTTGCCTGTTTTATTTATTTTTATCCCTCTTAGGTAATTTAAATGTATCATGTTCATCTTCTTGGCAACTGAAGGTTTTAGTTACTCTTCCTAAGAACTAGCTTCTTTTCCTGCCCCTTTCTTTTGGATTCCATCCCCTCTTTCCACATTCCTCTTCCCACTATTATCTTAATTAAACAGTCATGTTATTTTACCCGTCACCCCTGTCGGAGGGTTCTCAGTGACTTTTATGCTTCTTGTCTTAATCTAAATTCTGTAGTCATTGTGCATATTACTCTTTGAATAACCTTTCTAAACTTAAAATTTTAATAAGTTTCTATCCAGCCTCAGTGTTCATTGGCTTCCTGGATGATGTCAAACTCTTCTGCACTGATGTAAATGCAGAATGGCATGACAACTTTGGAAAACAGTTTGAGCAGTTTCTCAAAAAGTTAAGCATGTTAGTGTCATATTACCCAGCAATTCTACTCCTACCTGTGTACATAAAGGAATTAAATAGTTGTATACTTATATATCTAGGTATATGACTTCGGGCAAAATATGTGTATATTAATGTACACATGTACACATAGTCATCTACAATCGCCAAAATGTGGAAACAGCTCAAATATTAACACCTAATGGACAAATTCCAAAAAATGTGATATTAATACACAGTAGAATATTACTGGGCCATAAAAAGTAGTGAACTAATTCATTTTATGCATAAGGAGCCAGCTTTTAATGCCACACTAGATATGATTTTATGTATATGTAGGGACAAAAAGTAGAATGGTTTCTAGCAGTTGAGAAGAGAGGAAATAGGGTGGAAATGTCAACAGCTATGGTTTCTTTTGAAGGTGATAAATATATTCTGGAATGATATAGAATTGATGCTGTGTATCTGTTAATATATTAATAATCACTAAATCATACAGGTTAAAAAGTCAACATTTAAATATGTGAATTATACCCCCCCAAACAAACAAACAAACAAACAAGGGAGAAAACAAAGACAGAATCCCCTTAACATTCATGTTCTTTCAAGATCTAACTTTTGCTAGTCTCTAATCTTCTCCTGTTTCTCTATCCCCTTACCCATCCCTGTTTCTCTCTCCTGCCTCCTAGTGTCCGGTACTATCTGTTGGAAGTATCTATCCCATGATACTGCTCAGTCTTAGGCTTTCCGCACGTCTAACAGAGAAACCCAGCCCCTCTCCTGCGCTGACCTGCTCTGTCCTGTCTTGTCTTGTCCCATCCCTATCCCTCCTCTCCTCTCTGTTCCTCCATCTTTTGATTTCCTGGTTTTATTTTGAGCTTTACTTCCTAATTCACCTCTTCTGGAATTCCTTCTTATGTAGCAGCGCTAGGTTGTTTAACGGAGGTATAAATAGATTCCCCAGAGCAAAGTAGAGTCACCCTCAAAGATGAAAGGCTGATGTGGCTGAGTTTATCCAGACTGACCAGTCAGAAAATCTAGAAAGTAGCTCTTTTAATTTTAGTGTACACAAAAATACTGTGTTTTATAGTTTTAAAATTTTACATAAAATATGATTGGCTGGGTGTGAACAAGGGTATTGTACTGCACAGACATCAGGTCATGCTTAGTGATGTTCTGCTGCCTCCTCCTCTCTTCCATCTGCCCTATCAGTTAGGAGCAACATCTCAGAAATACCCTGGGTGTCTCTTTTCACCCTGCATGGTGACTCCTTTTCCTGTCTTTTATCTGGATTGTCACTTGCTTGAAGATAGCTTTTGTCTTTCAATAAAAAAAAAAAAAATTGTTTAAAATTACATCCTGGTACTTTTGTAAAAAAATTTACCATCCTTAGATAAATTTTGAATAAATAATGGACGTTCTTAGTGATACCAAATGTAGATAAATGGGAGAGACTTCTTGCACTTGAGGAAGATCTTTGAAGATGAGAGCTCAAAGGACTTTGCAAGAAATGCTGTGCAATTACATGGCTAATTGACACCTCTCCTATTTTAAAAACAATAGGACAAATATGCAAAATGTTGCATTTTTTTGAACCTATGCACCCGATAAAGGTGTTAGATTAAGACTCAAGGTGAATATTAAAATGATTCTTTCCCCAATAGAATTTTAAAATATTTTCTACTTTTTGAGATAATCTTTTTTTCTTTTTAATGTTAAAAAACTCATAAATTAAAAATTTTATATTAACATTAATTCTCATTTGAGTTTGTTCACTATGCAGTGACAAATCAGGAGTGACTAATGCTTTCTTTGTGAGAAATATGATTATATTTAATTATTTACAAATGATTTCTCCCATTTTGACTTTGGATTTTTAAAATTAGAATCTTTCTACTATCCTGTTGGGCCTTATTTGACATCCTAGAAACAGACCTTGTGACAAAGGTTTGAATTCAGGTAGTTAGACAAAGTAAACGTGTAGGAAGAGGAAAGATGGTCTGTCACTCGGTAATGGTTTGTGTTATGGTAGCTACCATTTTGAGCAGTGGAAGTTGAATTCTTGTGGGGAAGCTATAGAAAATGACCTAAAACTACCTACTCAGAAGCAAGGGAGGTGGGGACTTTACATAGAACCAGCTACTCTGCAATGGAGTGCTGCTTCTGGGCTTGTTAACCCTTAGCTTCCTATCTGTGGTCCCAGAGAAAGGCCTCAGTCAGAGCAAGTTCGGACAGGTGGAAGTCTATGTCCTGCCTTTTGCTTAGCAATGGCTGGGGTTGGGTGCGTGGCCCGCCTTCTCTAGGAAGGAGGCATCTTCCAGAGAGGAGTGCTGATGTGTGAAGATGCCAGAAGGTCGGATGGCTTTATTCAAGCATGTACTAGAGACTCTTTGCTTCTTAAAGCCTGTTTTTCAAGGATAAAGACAATTTGTTTTTTTTCTTTCAGAGTGGAAAATCAAATGAGATATATTCCTGAGAATACCTTAACTATTTAAAGCAATATTTAATTATTCAGATATTTACCCAAATTTACACTTGAAGAGCAACAGACTCCTGGTTATACCCTGTGCTCATCTTTCGTTATAAATATTAGCCAGTCAAAAGCTTTTTTCCCTTCCTGGCTGTGTGAATCCGGCCTTTCTGCACAGCATATATAAGGTGGTAAATTTGTAAGTTCCACGAAAGGCATAAGGTACCATGGGGATGGTTATTTTTAGCCAGGTGGCAGTGAAGGCGTCCCAGGGAAAGAGGATAAAGTGAACCTTAAAGTAAAGGGTAGGAATTAGCTGTGTGGAAATAGGGAATTTAGGAGGAAACAGTGCATTCCAGGAGAGCAGAGTAGTAACCTGGAGGTAGGTTTAGAGTAAGTAGTTGGGCCCCTGTGTTGGCCAGGACTGGGTGATATTCTGTCTGTTGCTAACTAGTTGTGTGCTCTGTAAAGGGTTAACTTTAGCCATTTTCCCTTACCTGTGAATTAAGAATACTAGTTCTATCTACGACATTATGATAAGGATATATTGTAACGATAAACGGGATGTGTCATTGACTTACTCTGCTTTGTGTTGCTATAAGAAAATACCTGAGACTGCGATTTATAAAGGGCATGAGGTTTATTAAATTCACAAGCCTAGTTGCTGGAAAGTGCAAACAGCATGTAGCTGGCCTTTGGTGAGGGTCTGTCCCCTTGCTGTATACGAAGTGGTTGATGGCATCTCATGATATGAGCAGGTACTAGAGGATTCATGATGAG
The DNA here is from genome assembly GCA_004026965.1 of Petromus typicus. Lineage (NCBI taxonomy): Eukaryota > Metazoa > Chordata > Mammalia > Rodentia > Petromuridae > Petromus > Petromus typicus. The sequence goes on along the minus strand of PVIR01026241.1, from coordinate 20,097 downwards.
AGAGAAAGTAATGAACAGAAGGGACCAGGCTCATGCTTTCATAACAGCCTGATCTTGTGGGAATTAATCCTCCCTGCACTAATCCCTGAGAGAGGGTGTGGGCGTAACTTAGTCACTTTACACTAAATCCCACCTCTTAAAGACCCAGTACTGTTGCATTGGCGACTTGCCTTTCAACACATGAACCTTTGAGGAACAAAGCCTGTCGGAAGTACAGCAAGCATGTAAGGCAGACTACGTAAGTTCTCAGTAACTGTTTCTTTTAGTATTTTTGTAGATTTAGAATACAGATCACAGCACTGAAGAAGGACACAGCACCAAATGAGATGAGCTTTCCCAAGGCTTCAGGAACACTAACCCCATAATTTTTGAGGCAAAGATTTTGATGTTAAAATAATTTGAAAATCCTGCATGGGATCGATGACTTCATGGAGAGTCCCATTAAGTTCTTAACAGCTCTGAGAAGTCTGAGTAAAAATCCTTTAAAAAAACATTGTTGAATACTATTAAGTTCCTTTAATTATAACCCTCCATTAATTTAATACCTGTTCACATTAGGAAATGCTAATTTGAAGAGCTTCATGTAATGGACTAAACACATTAATAATAATAATAATTATGCATTAATATTATCTTGGAAAGTAATTTAAAGTTATAAATGTCTTTAAAAAGTAGCATCCTCTGCTCAAAATATATTTTGAGACTGTCTCTTTAGGCATGCTTGTGAGCCAGCCTGTCGGTCCCCCCATCAGTCATTATGTGATTTTCTAAGTGCTTCTTTTCTCGTTTTCTGCATAGAATTGTATTACTTGCCCTACAATTCCTTTTCAGCTTTGAGTTTGTTCAGAATGATGTTTTCTTGGCTTTGCTGGAGATAATTTAAAGAATATTCCCCAGACAATTCAGAAAGTTCACTTCCAAAAATACTTGGAGTAATGCCACCACCATTAAGCAAAGTGGATAGCTTTCAAGGTGAGTGGTCTTAAAAGGGATAGTAGCTACTTGGATGTGCGCTTCCTCTGCAGTGCAAATGATTTCTCATTTTATAGTCCTACAAGCAGCTTTGAGTTCCTACTGTGTGCTTATCCTAGTAGTAGATGCTGTCTGTATTTGACAGAAGTTCATAGTCTAGTGGAGAAGAAAGGATTGTTCACAAGTAATTATTGTTCATGGGGATAAATCTAGTGACAGAGGGGTCCAAAAGTATAGAGTAGAGTCATGAAAGTATAGGGTGGTCTCCTAGGGAGGCCATGACAAGCAGCAAGCATACCTACTGTGCAAACAAGAGAAAAGGATGTGCCAGGGAGAGAGAGGTCAGTGTGCAGAGGCACGGAGATGGGAGAGATGGCTGAGATCTATAGCCTTGTGCAAGTAAATGGAGTGTAGACTCCTCCAGGGAAATGAAAGGTGATACAGGCTGTGAAACCAGATGGAGTCTTAACCATAGGAGCTTTTGGTGCAAAGGGCCCAGGAGGCTATTTCAGGGTCCAGCCAGGAGAGCCTAAGCTAAGGCTGTGATGATAGCAAAGAAGGAACATATTTGAAAGAAGTAGAGAATTGTGAGTGAGCAGAGAGGGGCAGTACAGGGAAGGAAGAGAATCCTCTCACGTGGAGCAAGAGTGGCATGTTGGTGTCATTTCCTGTGATACTAATTCAGCACAGAAACATATGTTAGGGGACGTTTACAGAGTGTGTTCTGGGCATGCCCCATTGACCGTTGGTTCTTCATTTGTTCTTTCCCAGTTTCCTAGAGTAAATGCTGTGTGCCAGACACTGTGCTAGACTCTGAGGAGATGACAGGAGTCACAATGTCCCATGTGTCTCTGAAATTTACAGCCTATTGGAAGAGACAGACATAAAAATTACTTAATTAGTAAGTAAGAAGGGGAGCTAACTTGTAAGGCAGTCTGCAATCCATGCAGTGGAAGTAGTTTGGTTTGCTTAATGGCAGAGATGGGGAGGGTCTTCAGTGAATGGTTTGCTCACTGAAGCCATTAGTGAGATGGCTCAGACTGTGTTTGCAAAAAGAACACAAAAGGAGACAGAGGTTAACATAATGTAAATATTTAAGCATAATATCAGTGCTTAGGAAGAAGGGTGGATGAATTAAAAAAAATCAAAGAATGATAGAGTAATGGATATACATATGGAAAGGGCTGTAAAGTTGAATGTGATCAGTGTGAAAAGCTCCATGGCACTGGAGCTGTAAGTCCATGCCAGCTCCAGCAAGGGCTGGTGCAGTAGAGTGGTGGGGATGAGTGATAGTCCCTTCCAGCCTGTGCTAGCTTGTGAGATCCAGGAGGGCTCAGTTGGTAGGAGCTGTGTGAGGTGGTTGGTAGACACAGCCATTAATGGAAATTACATAATGCACCCTTACAATCAAATTGCATTAATATAAATATAGTAAATATTTTAAAACTCACCTTTCACTACATTTCCTTATTGTCTGTGCCCTTAAGGTCACTTACATTTGTTCCATCTGAATGGTGGGTGAACTATGTGGTGTGTGCCTGCACCTTTGTCTTCAAGTCTGTGCTCATTAAATTCACATTGCCACTTGAAATTAGCCATGGTGAGAGTATAATCCCATGCAAATTGGCAGATAGAGACTACAAATCAGATTTTGTTTTGCTGGTTTTGTAGACTTGAGAAAATGATAGAGAAGTTGTAAAGAAGGCAGAGAACATATACTTAAAATCTTTCTGGATATGTAGCAGTTCATTATGAACAACACAAAAAATTGAGGAAAATCTTTTCTAGTGTGTGTAAACTGTTATCCAGTCCAAAAACATTGATTTCATTATTGATGAATGAGAAAGTTTCCAAAAAAAACACCTCATAGTAACTAACCACATTAATTTTATTTATTAGTGCAAAAGGAGGTATCACAACATACCAGATTGGTAAATAGTACTGAAAGCACCTTGTAAGAAATAGTTGATTACATGGAATTTATAGAAAAATTTAATTATTACTTATAAATTATGTGCTATATTTCCTTTATAATCAGTACAATTTATAGTGAATATACACATATATGTATATGGCTGCACATTCTCACAGATACACACATGCATACTTTTTTCTGACATCAAGTTGCTAAATGTTACTTTGCACGAGATGGCTGTATAGGTGAGATGGAAAAAGCCAGTCACATCTGTTCTTTTGAAAAGTATGGCAGAGCAAGGACATTCCCTAGGTAGCATGTAGTTAGGTAGTCAGGTGACACGTGCAGGTTTAGGGACTCTTGTTTGTCTGTCTATATTTTTACTTGAATAAATTTCTGTGCTCACTTCAGCAGTACATATCCTAAAATTGAATAAATTTATAGTCCTAAAGTGAGGAGCCAGTAGAGAGGGAGAAACTGATGGTATAAGGGAAATAGATTTAAGTGTTGGAAGAAGGCAGTGAAGACATGGAAGGAAAAATTGTAACTGTAAAAAGTGTGGTAAAATTAACCCTGAATATAGAGGAAACCCCTGTTCCTGTAAGGATAAGGAATAGGAAACCTACCTAAGATATGAGAAATCCTAGTGTGTGTATATAGTATATGTACGTTGTCATGTATATTAGTGAATTATAACTTGAGAAATGAGCAGAATGAGCTCAAGACAATTCATACAGATCTGAGTTCATTAGTGAGTAAATCATAGAATAAGAAGTGAATTCCATAACTGACTAGGGCAAGTATTCATGCTGATTTAGTCTCTGAAATACTGTGTTAGCTTTTTAGCTTGTTCTTCTAGGCTGCAATATTTAAATAAAACTGAGAGATAATTTAAAGGCAGCACCTCATGCATTTAAATGCCAAGTATTATTTCTTTTACTACAGTGTAGTGCTACATTTCCATGGACACGGATTGAGTTTCTACATGGTGATCAGAAATGGAATATAATTTGAGGTTGACTAAACTGCATTCATTGAATGCATGGATAGTTTGAACACAAGGTAAAATGTTATCCAGACTGCTGAAGAAAACAAGTCTTATTTTGGAACATGACTTTCTTCAGAATTATAATTTATGACTTTTCTACTTGGATTCTTGCTTTTCGCACACACACACACACACACACGCACAAACACACACATACACATACACATACACACACACACTTCAATCAAAAAAGTGCTTACATTTTGTTTTAAACAGTCTGTTTTATTAGTCTTCTACTATTAAAATTTAGTCTTTATTTTTTCAGTTGAAATATAATAAGAAATAGAGCTATCTTAAATTTGCACAGCACTTTTAGCATTTTAAATCTTTCAGAATCGTTTTTCCAAACATTGATTAAGCAGTTTTCCTAACCATTCAGGTGTGTTGGCATGTCAGACATGATGCTGGATAGACATGTGAAGCCTTGTCTTACTCTGCCACAGTAGTTGTGCTTTTAGCCTGGCACTGTGGTTGCCTGCCCTCTGTCTCTGCCCTCGCAATCTCATAGCACCTCAGATATCTTTCAAAGGATCTCAAGACTCTGGGAGAAGAGTCCTCACTCTTTGTATTTCTATTTCTAGAGTTCTAGCCCTGCTATGGGCCTAGTCAGGGAGCTAGCCTTGTGTTTCCTGATTGGCTCTTGGTTGCAAGATGACACTGCTGGTCTAATCATGTTCAGGTTAGAATATGCAGAAAGGCGACAGGACAACACCAGCCGTGCATGTTTCGTATTCATAACACAAAAGCAAAAGCTCTGAAGAGTTTCCTCCCCAGAATTCTGCTTGGTCTTCCTCGGCCACCTCAACAGAAAGACACTTGGGGAAAAGGCAAGCTTTCCCCTCATCTGTATGTCTAGACAGGAAAGAAAAAGTTGGCGGAAATGGCGGTCCATCAGCCAATTAGCAGAGTTTGCCAGAGGGGATAATTTCAACTCCTGTCCAGCTCCTGCCTTTGCATTTCTGTTCCCAATTGAAGGCCATCTTCCCTGGGAAGCAGCAGGTTTCACTTTCCTTATCTGCCAGAATGGGAGGAACTGTGTTGAATTCTGGCTAGGCTTTAGTTTTGTGAAATCAGTACATTTCATATATATGTCATGATCACACTCAACATTGAAAATTTAGTTTTAATTGGTAAGGGAAGATCTGACACAACTTCTTCTGAAGGAGAGGATCCATTCCTCAGCATCAATCTGCAGAGCAGGCCAGGAAGTTAGATGCAGGTAGGACTTGAAAGGGAACCAGGATGAACTGCATTTCAGTATGGCTGCTGAGAAAGCTCTTGCGAAAAGCTCAGCAAAGAGGAAGGCAGTCTGACGATGTGCCCGATAATCAATTTTATAGGTGAATAATGTAACCAAATAGAGCTGCAAACATCACTGGATTGCCTTCAGGTTTGTGTGGGATTGCACCTTGAGACTTCTTGTTTGTGACATTTTAGTCATTTTTTTGCAGCTAAGAAAATACTACAGAAGAGTGAAATTTAAGGCAACTGTCTGTTCTGTGCACTGCCAGAAAGAGCACTGTGAGTAGGACTTCAGTGAATGTCTAAAGTCCATCTTGGTACCATCTTTCACTATTCACATTTACAAAAATGTAATACTTCTCACTCTTTAGGTGTGAAATGATTCTTTGTTTTCGATTTATGAAAATAAACTTTAAATTCCAACATTTCTCAGTGAGAGCTAATGAGAAGCTGTTATTTGCAAATTAAATTCTACTGTGAAGACATAATGATAAATAAGGTTTATTATTCTCAGGCCTCAGTAAATTGCAGGATTGGGTGAAGACATTTGTATATATTATTTTTTCTCCCTTGAGGATGTTACTACTGTGTTATTTTTCCCCTGTGAGGAATTTGATTCTCAGGTTATGTTACTTGTCCAAGGTTTCGATGACCGTCGTTCAGTGTGCACTGTAATGTGAAACCAAGGCAGTTTGCCATGTCTGCCAGGTGTGCATATGTGCTTTTAGTAATAATAACAATTAGGCCTCATGCCAAAGATTTTATGGTCATTTAATCTATTATTCATTAAAATGTGAGACGTTGGTATCACTATCATCATCCCTACTTTGCAGCAGAGAACAGTGTTAAAGCAGTTCGGTGCGGTCTGTTTCTCAGCTTCTAGGGGCGGTGCAACTTGAAAGCGAGGCCGCCTGCCTCCCGGGCGGGACCTGCCCCCTTCACTGCACAGCCTGCGCGGCTCCGCCACGAGTCTGACTTGTGTCTCTCTCGTTTGCTATAACATGTGATGCCTGCTTCTGGAGAGAATTTCATCCACATTGTGAAATTTCAGAAAAGTGTTCTCAGGCTTCTTACTGATTTCTTACTGTGAGGCAACTTTTCTCCACCAGAACAAATTGAGTAGTTATTTTTCTGGTGTATGTTAACGTAGAGTTGATATTGATGGTTTATTTCTTGCACATCTGACCAGATCCTAGATTAGCTTATTTTGTAGGTGAGTTGGTGACTTCTTTTGGTCAAAATTAACTAAATATTATATTAGAAAAATTGCAGGATCAGAAAATAAGACAGAAATTCGTCAGCGATGACAGGTTATGTATGCCTGACGGGAGAAGTTATTCTGTTGTTACTTGCTGATTTTTTTTCTTTTTTTGATAAGGATGAAGTAGGGAATTTCTTTTCTTATTATTTTGCTTAAAAGGTCTTAATTGAAGGTACTGTGTACTGCCTGTGATTAGAAAGAAAATGTGATACTCTAGTCTCAAAATATAACTGACCTCATCACAGAAACATTCATATAAAAATTGTAGTTTTTTTTTTTTTATAAATGGCAATGTGATTTTAGTTCAAATGTATAGCAGCTAAAATAATAATAATTTGTTACCTGAAAACTAACTAAAATTCCAGGCACATTTCATAGCCTAAATCCTTTGTACCAAATTCAGCGTCACATTTGTAGTGATTGACTCACAGGAAAAAGATCTGTGACTTCTATCTTGCTGTGTGACCTTGGGGAAAATTGGCTTAAATGTCTGAAAGGATATTTCAGGCATTGACTCAGACTAAATAAATGTGCTAAATTTGATACAGTGAGTGGGAAATTTTTCTCACCACATGGAACCGCTAATGAGCTGGGGAAGTAAACATGGTTAAGCAGGCATAGTTGCCTTTTTGTTATAATAATTCTGAATTGCCAGTTAGCCTGTAGAACATTTCAATGAACTTCACATTTGTAGCTTTAGGACTGACCATAAAAACCAAACCAAGCCACAACCAAATAAACTTTTTAGGTGACAAGGATATAGTGGGTTAACTTGTGTTCTCTAAAAAATGGTGTGTTCAAGTTCTGTACCTGGTATTATGAATGTAGCCTTATTTGGGAAAAGGGTCTTTGAAGATGTAATTAAAGTAAGATAGGAGCCAGGGATTTAGCTCAGTGGTTCTGGCACCTGCCTCACAAGTACAGGGTCATGAGTTTCATCCTTGGTATTCCCCCTGCCCCAAGAAAGTGAGGAGATCATATTGAAGTGGAATGGGCCATTAAACCAGTCTGATTGGTATCCTCCTAAGACTAGAAGACATAAAGGGACAGAGACACTCAAGGGGAGTGTGCCATGTAACAACAGACACAGACACTAGAGGGGTGCATTGGTGGCGTTAGGAATGCTAAGGATCTCCAGCCACCACAAGGCTAGAAAGAGGCACAGAATGAGCCCTCCCAGAGTCTCAAAGGGATCTGGCCGTGCTGGCATCTTCATTTTAGACTTGTAGCTTCTAGAACTATGTGAAAATAACACCCTGTGATTTTACACTACTCAGTGTGTGGTGCTTTGGTGTGGCAGTCCTGGGCAACTAAAAGGGGAGAATGGAAAATGATGGAAAGAGTTGGCATTAGTGATGGCATCCTGTGGGTTTGCTCTTTTTCCTGTAGTTCTGTGTCTTTCTCGCTCTCTCCATATTATTGTCAGAAACATAAAAACTAGGTTCTGTGTCCCTCTATCTCTTATTATTGTAGCAACATTACTTAATCTCCCTAGGCCTAACTTTCCACCTCAGAGAAGTGAAGCTCTCAGGTGCTTCTGAAGAATAATAGTGATCAGCACCCCCAGGCTTAGTGCTTAACTGGTATTATTTCATTTAATACCTACAAGAATCTTAAGATGAATGTATTATTGTTATCCCTACTTCACAAATGCATCATCAAATAATAGCATTTGCCTGTGATGTTTCACTTTTTATTTAGTGACTTAAACATGGTAGTTGGAGCTGGAATATTGTTAGTCTTTGTGGCTCCTTGATGGAAAAGATAATAACAAGTGCTGAAGTTGATTTAATTTGGGTAGAAGGAGTGGAGTCCACTGGAAAGGGATATTATGTCACCATGGTGTGCTCACTTGGACCAAACCACCATTTTTTTCTTGTATAAAACAGAGAGTTTATATTTTCCTTTAAAAAATTCTCTCTAGGCCAAAGATTTAGCTCAGTGGTTCTGGTGCCTGCCTTGCAAGTGCAAGGACCCAGGTTCAATCTCTGATGACCACATACAGCAATGCTGGACATACTGACTCACCTGCACCAGCAATCAGAACCACATACCCAGTGCCGGGCATGGTGGCACACGCCGATAGTCCCAGCACTATGGAGGCAGAAGCAGGAGGATTGCTGTGTGTTCGAGGCTTGCTTGGGCTACATAGTGAGCTCAGGGCCAGCCTGAATTACAAAGCAAGACTCTGTCTCAAAAAAGAAAAAAAAAATTCTTTCCATTATACTTGTTCCCTTTATTCATTGTGAAAAAAAATTAATATGGTTTCCTTATTTTCTAGCTTATTTCTCAATTTCACTGTTCTAGCTATTTATGCTAGGTTGTAATTCAAGGAGATAGCTGCCATTGTTGACATTGGCTATGTGTAGGGACACAACTTTACTTAAGCAACCGATGAGATTGGTGAAATTATTATTTCAGATATTACACACCAAAGTGTAGGAAGATAACATGGTCAGATTCTTCTCTAATTGCCTCCAGAGCCTATTTTTGTACATCCTTGTTTGGAAAAGTCATTACTATAGTGATGTGGGCTAATTTGTCATATTAATGAGCAGCTCAGAAGCTAGGCATCTGGACTCTAAGAGGATACTGGCCAAGATAGGTAAGATAGGAACACAGGAAACACCTGAAAAATGATGCATTAAATGGAGAGAGCCTAAACTTGAGGATAGGCCCAGCATGAGGGCCCCTGGTGTGTCAGCATGGGTATATCAGAGATGGACTTGGCTTCTTTTAGATATTTTATCTGAAGCTCTTTGAGAGTTAATGTATCCTTAATTACCATAATTAGGACCAAGGAAAATTGCTATTTCCTACTTTTTGGTTGCTTATCTTCTTTCATTGAAGAATATGGTAATAGCTTTATACTCTTTCCTTGTTATGGACCTTTTAGTGAAATGAGAGAATACAAATCTATATGAGAAATGACATTATATCTGAAACCAAAATGCATGATAAATTCATTCCATGCTGTTTCCTGGGAAGGTAAAGTTACCTGTCATATGCCTTTAACACTAAACGTTTTTAGAAAATCCCATGAGCAGTAATATCTGAGGAGGTTTTAGAGACAAAATTGATCTGGCAAGGCCTGGGAATTAGCTCAGTGATTTTGGCGCTTGTCTTGCAAGCACAAGGGCCTGGGTTTGATTGCCTGGTAATCACATAGAATACTGGGCGTGGAGACTCACGCCTAGCAGCAATCAGTACCATATACCATGGTGCTGAGCGTGGTGGCTCACGCCTGTAATCCCAGCACTCGGGAGGCAGAGGCAGGAGGATTGTTGTGATGTGAGTTTGAGGCTGATCTGAGGGCCAACCTGAACTAAAAGTGAGACCCTGTCTCAAAAAAAAAAAAAAAAAAGGAAAATAATTTGATCTGGCCAAGCAGTGTTCTTTGGTTAAATGAAATGTGAAAGACTGTCTGTTCTATCTTAACTGAAGATGTTTGCCATCGAAAATGTTTGTTATGGCACAGTCAAGAGACTGAAGCTACCGGTTTCTTGCTACCCAAACTTGCCTTGGTTAAATTTGTCTTCTGTGTTCTAGACACTAGAGAACTGTAAGTCTTCTGAAGAACTGGACAGAGTAGTGACGGAAACAGGAAGAGAATTTGACGGGGTTAGCCAGTTGAACCAGAGGGGTTTAATGGGAAAACACAGTTGGACTGTGAATAGACACTGGAAAGTCTGACTGTCTAATTTGGATTTTCCCAATATACCTGTCATGATGAAGTGAAATATTTCTTGAACTGGAGTAAGTATGTCAGTATTTTGGTCACAGCTCTGCTACAGATTAATATTATTACTGGGAGGTGGTGTTCTGTGACCATAACTTTCTTCATGTGTTTAGGCTGTGTGCTTTAACATTTCCTTTAATGTATCCCCAAATTGTTCTCTAAGTATAAGAACATAAATGTCATTGTGAATGCGTGTCATCAAGTGTTGGCCAGTCTTGAGATGTTTGCTATGATCTTGTCATGCATGTGCATTTTGCAACTAAAGAACATTTTCAGTCTATTATAATGTGGACTGTATCACAGCTTTTAACTGGTACCCAATGGCTGTCATGGTCAATGTCTATAATGATAATGGTAACTACCATTCATTAAACATTTATTATTGACCATAATTCACTTGATATAGCACATGGGAAAATTTTGCACCCTTACAACATTTGGTAATGTCTAGAGGCACTAAATGTCCTTACAGTAGAAGCAGAATGCATCTCTCCCTGGCTGTAGAGGCTAGAGATGCTGCTAACCACCTTGCAGTACACAGGCAGTCTCTGCAACAAAGGATGATGTAGCTCAAAGTTCCAGTAATAATGAGGTTGAGAAACCATGTTTTGCAACTGTTCTCTTATTTTATTAATATAGATGTTGACTATAGAAGATATTGTGCCCATTTTTTAGTTAGGTTCAAAAGATCAAAGAAATTCTTCAACATTAATGAGCAGTGCATTAGAAACAAAGCCAGGATTATATCCCAGTTTCTAAATCTCGTTCTTCTTAAATTAAGTCCTGGTCCTCCTGTTCAAACCTTATCCATTAGGCTAATTTGAGAAGTGTCCTTTACACTAGTGTCTTTATTTTTTAAGATGAGATTTTCTGTCTTTTACCAGAAGTTTGTAGTAGAGTATTTGGGTGGGGGTAGTCAGTAGGGAGGAAATAGGGAATTTGGAGATTTTCAAAAAGTTGAGGTATTATGCTTAAATGTAATATTTTTGGCAAAAATCTGTAGTCATAGCAGTGTGGGTGAAATACAAAGTGTATATTTAGACTTTAGTGTTGCTCATACATATGCATTGTTTTTAGATTAAGAATGAGAGCTTTTAGTTTTTGCTTCTCTTTGTATCTTTCAAAAGCAATTTGATTTGCTCTTCTCTTAGGCATGATGGTGATTTGTAGAGCTTGCTGGTTGTAGAGAAATTGATGACTCTTTGTGGTATTTATGGCTAAGAGTTTACTTCCATGCTGGCCATAAGGCAGATGTTGGGCATTTTGAATTTACAGCATAACAGAAGATAAAGAAATATGAGAAAGGCCATATTGTACTTTGGGGAGAAAAGTGTGGAGAGCACCACAAGGGAAGTGTCTCTTACGTCCATCTCTGGTCACTGATAAATTTCAGTTTTGGAATAAGGCCTGGCAGGTAAATAAGATTACTGGTGTATAAAAAGTGGAGAGAAGCTAATTTAAATTATTTTCTTTGGAAACTTACATTTTATGAATGGAAAGTGAGCTTTAGAGAAATTGACACATTCCCTCCTCTGTAAATATACATTTTTTTCCCCCAAACTGCCTTCTGAATAGTGTATTTTCAGAATCGTTTTCTGAAAAATAAGAGACAGCTGCCCCAGTGAGGCTTTACCTGCCCTTGCAGCTTTACATGTGCAGAGAGCATGGTCATTTCTGGAACCTTGTAGTAGCTTTGGTTGTTCTACAGAGTTATCTGGGCACAAAACAAAGGCATCTCTTTGATTTGACTAGCATTCCTTTTGTCCGTGGGAAGATTTAATAAAGAAAAGGCAAGACATGTAGCTGATACTGCTAAGGTAGGGCAGGTACCATAAGAATAGACAAGTAAATCTTTGGAATTACCTAAAGAGGAGTTGAACATAGTTTTTCATCAACATTTCAAGGTGAAACATTTTAAGAGAGTAATACCCAGAGTATGCTCAGGTCATGTTAACCAAAAGAATGACTTCCAGCTCTTCAATGTTCATTGCAAAGCATTGAGAAGACTAAGGTCTAGCTCTTTCTATCTAATACTAAAATCATTGCCACTATTTTTACAGGCATTTCCTGATGTTTATATCTTATATTTAAGGGGGGAGATGCTACTGATTTAGTGAGAATAGTTTTGGAGACTCTGAAACTGAACAGTTCACAAAGAAAAAATGAAGAGATCTTGAGACAAAAAATGGGATTTTCTGCATCATATCAAACCTTCATTTTAATTGCAATTGCTAATTTGTTTTTTCACCCTTTCATGAAATGAAGTTATTCTTTGTTTCTTAATGTGCCAAGTGCTCAGAAACCTGTGGTTTAACAAAATGTAAATACAAGTTACAGTAATTACAGTATCAAAAAGCCCCCATAGCATTCAGTCATAATATTTTATTTAAGGTAGAGAGAGGTAATTTCATTCATTTTCACAATCAGTTGAAGGATTATGCTGGAACTGACTTTCTGTATAGACCATATGCACATTTACCAGTAGAATAAGCCCTTGCTGTCAGTTAGGTGTGTAGGTTGGTGAGAATTTTGGTACGCATTATGAAGGCTGTATTTTTGCAGGAGGAGAGGAGGATGAAAAGTAATGGAACACCGTGGAATGCTAAGACACATAAATATACCAATGTCTCTGGGACTCTATATTATATTATTTTAATTTTACTGTTAAGGAAATAGGGACAAAAGAGCCTCCATAACCGATAAGTATTTTTTGCTATACCCTAATCTCTGGCTTGTATCTGGATTGAGAAATTGAGCTTACCTGGTGGTAGCCTGGATCTACCTAAGGTCTCAGTTATGCAGGCGGCTGAGCTGGGAGGGTAACTTGAACCCAACCAGGCAGCACTGCCACACTCTGTCCCCATAAAGAAAACAGAGAAAACAAGAAAAAGGAAAAAAGGAGGAGGAAGAGATGGATGAAGAGGAAGAGAAGGTGGAGAGGGGTGAGGGGAATGAGGAGAAGAAGAGGAGGAATTAGGGAGGAAGTGGACCTTCCTTGGGAGAGTTAAGTTGCAGTTGGTTGAATTGCATACAGAATTCTAAGGATTTAAATCTTTAAATACTCCATAGATTTCTGCTGTTTAGGGCTTTTCATTTATTTGGGCAGGTTTTCATTTACTCATGCATACTACTGCTTTAGATAAACTTAAAGGTAATGAAGACAGTTTTTGGCACGGTGGGCAATTATGTCCTAATAATTAGCCTGATACCTGTTCAGTTTGTAAGTCCTTACCTTCAATAAAAAGTTACTTTGAGTGGAATCTGGTAGGTTTCCTTAGTTCTGATTTTGCATTATTATGTGGTACAGCCAGAGGTCACAGCTCCCTGTTTTATTCAAGATGGTAAGAAACATTGATCAGTTTCAAGCCAGGAGTCTTAAATGTGATTTTTGCACCTGATAAATCAGTTTCATCTTTGTGTATTTAATTATAAATAGATATGCAACCCCCCAATTTAAAATAGGTTGCATTAAAAAGTTCATTGGGAACAGAGTTGTTTGGAGTTTGAAACATTTTTCCATAGTAACAATGTTAGGTTTCCAGGCCAACCCACAAAAACCTATTTAAACCATATTGTATAATTTCTGCTCTAAAATCATCATGGGGCCCACACAACATATATAATAATATTTCTATTGGGAAAATGCATTTAGAGTTTAGCTTGGAATAAACTAGAACTTCACTGGAATAAAATTAAATATTTAAAAATCTCCCTCCCTTGGCATGAGAATCAGCATTTTTTTCCCTCTAAAGATGCTGCCCTTGGTTCCCATGACCTGGGACGAAAACTTTAGTGGGGTGGAGTGTGGCAGAGAAAAGGTGTCCTCCAACGGTGGGTATGACAATACACTTTTGGCTGCAAGCAAGAAACTACTCAACGTAAATAATTGAGTTTGTTCTCTGACGTATGTAATCTAGAATTCAGCAGTGATGAATTTGACAGCTCAGTGAAGTTGGTTCTAGTTAGGTTAGGTTTTTTGAAATCTTTATAACCTCATGGTTATATCTATAGTACCCTCAAATGCCTCATATAATAACCTTTGAAAGATGAGAATCAGGAGTGGTCTTTTGATTTTCATTAGGAAAATATTTCCCTACATTTTCCCTCTAAAAAATTTCCCTCCCTTTATATATTATTGGCCAGAACCCTGAGTCACAAATTAGCTCTAAGCCTGTCACCAACTACTGAGAATCAGATTGTTGAATTGGCTTACAGTTCATCTTTTGGGGTGCAGATGGCCACCTTCTATACAAGTGTTCTTGAGCTAATTTAAAGACCTGTAGACAGTGAAGGTGGAATATCTATTGGGTAACGTTATCTACATCTTCCACATGGTTGCCACTGTAGACACTGGCCCAGGGCAGAGGCAAGGTAGTAATTTTGTTTTAGCTTTCCAGTGAGCTACATGATTTTGAAAAAGTCAAATGTTCTTCCTGGACTGAGTTCCTGTAAAATATGGAGGCAGGAGAGATAGTTTTTTTCTTCCATTTACTTATTCAAAACATGCTTATGGAGCACCTACTTTGTACCGGCAGCATTGTGTTTAAGGCAGGGAGCATACAGCAGTGAACCTTCAGTGGTCTTTCCTACCTCTTTCTACTGTGACTGGTTAACTCCATATGAGAAGCTGGTAAATCTATGGGCGTTGAAGTAGTGTGATGGCGTGCACAGATAAGACCATCTGTTAGTAGAACTTTTGGTCTTGGTCAGTTCATATCACTTCTTCATTTTGAAAATCTAAGAGCTCCATCTGGCCCTGTTTGGCCTGACCCTACTGTTGTTCTAGACAGTCTTTGTCTTTCCATTCCACATCTGGAACAACACAGTTTCACAGTATTTTTTTTTTTCTTCCCACATTTCTGCCTCTGACCCCTCAAAGAACAGAAAAACCTAACTAGTGTTTTGTTTTTGTTATTTGATTTTTTGATATTCTTAGAAGCAGAGGAATTGATGATGGTGAAGCTTCTTCACTCTTCCTACTGTTGTCTCTTAGACCACTCCTTTCACTTACTCCATTCCTGAGGTGCATGAAAGTAATACTAGTGCTTCTCTGTCCAGAATACTGAAATAAGATCTACTTATGTTTTAAATAAATAGCTAGGTTTTAGAGAGAGATTGATGACTGGTACAGCTGCAGGAGTACGGGTGGGGTGGTGGTGGTGGTGGGTGGGGTTGAAGTTACCACTTATCTTTTACCCTTTGTCTCAGTCATAGCCACTTCTGCCTCAGGGACACTGCTGAGGATCTGCTGCAATGTGGGTATATGAGGACTGAGGACTGCAGAAGGCAGAGCACTTTGAACACAATGTCACCGACTTGTGGGCCCAAGAGAGAAAGATGTAAAGAGGGGTCGGTGAGGAAGAAGTCATCCTGTTCAGAGGCTAGGAGAAAAGTAACTTGATTTCCTGGATTGTTTTGGAATGTCTGTTTTGCAAGGAAAGATGTTGATGTTTGTCAGATACAGCCTAAAATGAATATTAGTTCATGATCAGTGTGGTTTATTTTGTAAGTGATGAAAGAGTAAGTTCCAAAATACTCTGGTGATTTTAAATATATTTTGGAAACCTTTCAGGACTTATAGGCAATCCAGGATTATAGTTTGTGTCATCTGCTTACTTTTTGCCAGAGGATTTCATATTAATCATACTTACTACCAATAAGATAGTTCATATTTTAGGCTTTCTGGGCCACGTGTTCTGTGTGGAACATACTCTGACCTTGTAGCAGGAAAACAACCATCTGTAATAGCTAAGCAAATGCACATAGTGTTGTTCAGCAGTACACTTCTGTGGGCAACTTCTTTTTTTTTTTTTTTTGAGACAGAGTCTCACTTTGTAGTTCAGGCTGGCCCTGAGCTCAGCCTCAAACTTACATCACAGCAACTCTCCTGCCTCTGCCTCCCCAGTGCTGGGATTACAGGCGTGAGTCACCACACCCGGCACTGTGGTATGTGGTACTGATTGCTGCTGGGTGTGTCTCTATGCCCAGTATTGTATGTGGTTACCAGGGATCGAACCCGGGCCCGTGCACTTGCAAGACAGGTGCCAGGAGCACTGAGCTAACTCCCTGGCCCTGGACAACTTCTTTTCACCTCCTTCAGTTCATAGAATTCTCACGTGTCATTGTTTTTCTTCCTTTGATTTTATTTAACCATTTAGAAATGTGAAGAACCACTCTCGTGGTTGTGCAAAAACAGTCTTAAGGGCTGTCGTTTGTAGATTCTGGATCTGTCATCTGTTTTTCTCACTATTAATCTGTCCTCTTCCTTCTCTCTTTCATCTATGAGCAAGACTCTTGATTCTGTTAAATATTATATGAGGACTTCTTTCTATTCATATTGTTAACTGCAGTAAATACTTATAAAGGAGAAGGAGACTAACTGATTCATTAGAATTTTATTTATATTTTTTGTTGATATAATTTGGATAGGCATAATGACTACATTCATCATAAGAAAGTTGTATCTGGGGGGGCCAGGGATATAGCTCAGTGGTTCCGGCGCCTGTCTTGCAAGCGCAAGGACCCGGGTTCAATCCCCGGTAACCACATAACAATACTGGGTGTGGAGACTCATCCCAGCGGCAACCAGTACCACATACCACAGTGCCGGGCGTGGTGGCTCATGCCTGTAATCCCAGCACTCGGGAGGCAGAGGCAGGAGGATTGCTGTGATGTGAGTTTGAGGCTGAGCTGAGGGCCAGCCTGAACCACAAAGCGAGACCCTGTCTCAAAAAACCTTAAAAAAAAAAAAAAAAAAACAAAAAAACAAAGAAAGTTGTATCTGGGGTTTGGGATTTATTATATTACAACTCATTTACAACTTCATTTTCTCATACCAGAGAAAAGATACGATATTTACACATCTGTGACCTGTTTATTTCGCTTATGAGGATGTCCTCAGGGTATATCCATTTGAGTATGAATGACTCAATCTTATCATTTTTAATGGCAGAGTAATACTACATTCTCTAAAAGAACCACATCTTCTATATCCAGTCTCTAGTTGATGGACATTTGGGTTGTTTCCAAGACTTAGCAATCACAAACTGAGCTGCTGTAAACATGGGCGCACATATGTCGCTGTGAAATGACTCTTTTAATTCCTTTGTGTATATACCTAGCAGAGCAATGGCTAGGTCAAATTAATTTTAATCTTTGACATGTGGAAAGCCCCACTTACCAGCATTATACACTGAAGAAGGTTTTTTCTAGTGAAAGTGTTTGGCTCCTTTGTGAAAGATGATGTGGCTAATTTAAAGTTGTTTCTCCATTTTTAAATGTGTTTCATTGATCCTCAAGCCTGCTTTTTTCCCCAGTGCTATGCTTTTTTTAAAAATCACAGTAGTTTTGTATTATAATTTCAAGTCAGAAATTTGGTACCCCTGTCTTGCCTTCATTGCATAGAATTGCTTTTGCTGTTCTAGATGTTTTGGTTCCAAATGTATTGTAGGTTTGTTATCTTTAGTTGTGAGGTATGCGACTGGTGTTTTGATCGGGATAGCAGTTTTGGAAGTCTGGCCATTTTCACTGTATTGGTTCTTCTTACCCAAGAACAAGGATATATTTCCACTTTCTAATAAACTCTTCAATCTCCTTTTTTAGCATACTATAACTTTCATTGTGAAGGTCTTTTACTTTCTTCATTAGATTGATTCTTAGGCATTTCATTTTTGGAGGTGCTGTTATGAAAGGTGTTGTTTCCCTAATTTTTTTTTCAGTGAGTGTGATTTTTGAGTATAAGAATGGTACTGATGTTTGAGTGTTGAGTTTGTGTCCAGCTACAGTACCAAATTAGGTTATTAAATTTGCAAGTCATTTGGTGAAGTTTTTGGCGTCTTCTATGTAGAGTAGTATCACATCATCTGCCAATAATGATCATTTAATTTCCTTTTATCCTTATTTATTTTATTTTTTACCCTTATCTAATTGTGCTGCCTAATGCTTCTAGAAGTATACTGAATAAGAGTAGTCTAGTTCTTGATTTTACAGTGACAGATTTCACATTTTATCTAGTTAGTATAATGTTGACTGTTGGTTTGTAATAGATAGCTTCTATCAAATTGAGATAAAGACCATCTATTCCAATTTTGTATAGAATTTTTATCATGAATAGGTTTTAGGCTTGGTCAAATGTTTTTTTCTATATCTATCAAGATGATCATATTGTTTTTGTTTTTGGCTCTGTTAATGTGGTCTATCACACTTATTGATTTGTCTATGTTGAACCAACCCTGAATACCTGGTATGAATTCTACTTGGTTTTGGTATATAATCTACTTGATGATGTGCTGGATTCTGTCTGAGGATTTTTGTGACAGTTCCTTTAGGCGATTGAGCTGTAGTTCTCTTTTTAATTTTTTTTGGTTGGCTTTTTCTCTGGTTTTGGGATCAGAGTAATGCTTGTTTCCAGGAAAGAACTTGTGAATATTGCTTCTCTTGCAGTTACATTAAAGAGTTTGAGAAATTACAGCATTAGTTTTTCTCTAAATATCTTGTAGAATTCAGCAGTGAATCTGTCAGAGCTTGGGCTTTTCTTTGTTGGCAGGCTTTTAATGAATTAATTTTCAATTTCGTTAACTAATATTGGCTATTTGGAATTTTTAAATCTTTTAATCCAGCTTTGGTAATTCATATGTATCTAGGAATGTGCCCATTTTTTCTGTTTCCAATCTTATTTAGGATACAAGTTCTCAAAGTCAATATTGATGATCTGGATTTCTACAGAATCTGTTGTAATTTCACTCTTTTCATTCCTAATAGCATGGATTTTGAATCTTTTTTCTTTCTTTCTTTCCTTTTTAAAAATAAAGTTAGCCAAAGATTTGTGAATTTAATTTAATCTTTCAAAGAAGCAACTATTCATTTCATTGATTCTTAGTATTTCTCTTAGTCTCCAATGCCTTAATTTCTGCTCTGATTTTATTATTTCCTTACATCAGCTTTGAGCTTGACTTGATCTTCTTTTTCTTACAGGTTAGGATTCCACATTAGATTATTTAGAGTTTGCTGTGTTTTTCTGGTATGAGAATTCACTGCTATAAATTTCCATTGTAGTACTGCTTTCATTATATCTGAAAAGTTAAAGTATGTTGGCTTTATCATTGAATTGTAGGAGCTGTCTAATTTCTTCTTTATTTTCATCTGTGATCCATTGGTTTTTCAGGAAGGTTTTTATCTATTTCCTTGTGTTTACTGAGTTCTTATGATTTCTTTTGCCTTTCATTTCCAATCTCATTGTGCTATGGTCTGAAAGTATACATGGGATAATTATGATTCCTTTGCATTTACTTAAGCATAGTCTATGAGCTAGGATGTGGTCTGTTTTGGAGGTAATCTTGTGCAGCAGAGAAGAATGTGTATTCTGACTTTGTAGGGTAGAATACTCTGTAGACGTCTATTAAGTCTATTTGTTTAAAAGCTTGGTTTAATTCTGATTTTTTTTTTGTTGTTACTGCTGAATTTTTACCTAGTTGATCCATCTGTCTGTGACACTAGGCTAATGAGGTCCGCCATTACAACTGTATTAGTGCTTATTTGATTTTTCATTTCTGATAATAGTTGTTTTATACAGTGGGACATGCTGGTATTTGATGCATATATATTTATTACTGTCATATGTTTCTCTTGGATTCTTCCCTTTACAAAACTATATTGACTTTTTATTTATTTATTTATTTATTTTGGTCTCTTAATCAGTCTTGGCTTTAAATTCACTTTATCTATAATTAGTTAACCCTGTTTTTTTATTTGTTTTTTTTTTTTTTTTTTTTTTTTTTTTTTTTTTTTTTTTTTTTTTTTTTTTTTTTTTTTTTTTTTTTTTTTTTTTTTTTTTTTTTTTTTTTTTTTTTTTTTTTTTTTTTTTTTTTTTTTTTTTTTTTTTTTTTTTTTTTTTTTTTTTTTTTTTTTTTTTTTTTTTTTTT
>PVIR01026240.1:0-24105 GCA_004026965.1 Petromus typicus | reverse complement strand
GGGCGTGGTGGCTCACGCCTGTAATCCCAGCACTCGGGAGGCAGAGGCAGGAGGATTGTGACGTGAGTTGGAGGCTGAGCTCAGGGCCAGCCTGAACCACAAAGCGAGACTCTGTCTCAAAAAACCTAAAAAAAAAAAAAAAAAAAAAAAAAAGTTGGAAAAACTGGACTCTGATAAAGAAATACATACCCTGAAAGAAGATGCGAAGGAAGATCGCCCATCTTTTCGTCAGTTTTCCCATGCTATTCATTTCTTCAGAAAGTGAAAAGCTGTTTGGTATTAGCAAAGAGGATAAACTTTTATATTCAAACCATAAACAAGACATCGCTGAATGACAGAAGTTGGAAACATTTTCTCTTATTGACTTCATTTTTCTGAGACACCACTGAAAAGCATTATATCTCGACACATTTGGAGTTGTCTTTTGAAATGGGACAATTGACAAATAGCTAAAAAATGTAGGTAGGGGCAGCTGGTGATCGCCCTTGGGATGAACCTCTTTATCAGACGCTTCCTTCAACTCCCATAGTTCACTGGGCCAGCGGTGTTCAAATGACATTTGCAGTACATTTCCAGCTCTTAACCTTTCATACTTTCCTTTCACCGATGCTAATCTGACTGAGAATCTGCCTGTGGTGCTGCATTATGATCTTAGTCTCTTCATTTCAAAAGCCATGAGACTCTTTACCCACCAGGAATCTTGCCATGGTTCACGGCTCATGAAGGTCAAAACTTCTGGGGTGACAATGAAGATGCATTTTTAAATATCAGCATCATTGTTGAAAAAATGAATTACTTCAGTGGCAATATGACAAAACAGTTTGCAAATTAGATGATTACAAAGTCTTTGCTTTTAGAAGAATTAGAGAAACCAAATAAACTTGTCAGCTAATAGAGCATTAAAATTAATGCTGATGAAAGTTCACTATGGGAATTTTGGCACTTGTTGAAGAAAATCAAAGAGCTAAGTGAATACTGCTATAATATCATACTAAATAGCACTGTTATGACAAAATTCTTCCATTCCATTTTCATCTGCTTGTTTCTATGCATAAAATTTACTATCATTTATGTGTTTAAAAATTAGTAAAAATAAAAGTAATGCTAAACTCTGTTTCATGCCAGCATTAAATAATATTCACAAATACAGGAGCCAGTGGGAACGTACTTGCCCCTTCTCTGTCATTAATGAGTATATACAAAAATTACTTTTATATTGATAACTATAAAAATTTGCAATATATCTGATTCTGATTAAACATGAAATAGAAATATTGTAAGGACAATGCAATATGACAAAGTGTTTTAAATATTTGGAGCCTTATGGTCATAGGAAAATAATTTTTAAAAATCACACAAGAGGTACCTATGTATTTAAGATGTGTGTAATAAATGATTTATAAAAAGCATAAAGTTGTGTATACTATGAATTCTGAGAAAAATGGGATGGAAATTGTAGTTCTGGGAGAAAAACTAGAGTTGCAAAATTTTCAGCTGTTAGGAGTTTATCCAGGTTTTTAAAATTAGATTATTGCATTCTAATGGATAATTCCATTTATATGCCAATGGAAACATTTAAAAATGATGCAGTAATTTTATTTAATAGGCCAACATTTTTATACAATGAAGTGTGCATCATTTGCAACTATTTCACTTATAAAAATTTGGATGTCAATTTAAAAATTTGTAAAAAAGATTAGCCATTTTCCAAAATTCTTTTAGATGTAAGTAAAGAAGCAAAATTGCTTTCTATTACTATATTCTCCTGTGGTTGAGCAATGCTGTAGCATCTTGAGAAGGCTGTACATCAACAAAAGACAAAAATGTTGAACGGTTCAGCTGACCAGGACCATCGTTCTGCTTCTGTCCATCGTGGGTGCCAGTGTTATTCGGAGGACTCACGAGTACTTGAACCTGTACATGAATTCTTCTTATGTAGGGTACCTGGTTCAGATTTTACCTCATTATCAAAGTATGCCACTAAATCTTAACTGAAGCTATTTACTCATTTTAATTTGTAAGAATTATCATTATCATCAACAACGTGTCACTTAGAGACTGAACTTAGGGGTAAGAGGGTGCTCTTAAGGTCATTAGTCCCAGCTCACTCTTGTGAGCTGAGTGGACTGGATAGCTCTGCTGACCTGCTATCTCAGTCCTCCAACCTGAAAAAGGAAGAAATGAGCACTTGCTTTGCTCCATCCCTGGGTTTTATAAGAAAAAAAGCATGTCGAATTATTTTTCTCTAGCCTTTGAAAAATCTTTGTAAAACTGAAGTATAATCATCATCATCATCATCATTAGAAGCCAGCATTATGATCAACACCATTAGAAAATAAAAAATAAATATATTTTGACCCTTAAGAAATTTTTGAGCTGATTGGAGATTGTGGGGATGAGAAAGATGTTGGTACAGTAAGAATAAAAATCACACAAAATAGAAAGCAATATAACTGATTTGATGTTCATCTTGCTTATTTTATTTTTTGGTAGCAGAGAACATTCTCTGATTACCACTGATTAAGCCCTATGGAACATATCCTAAGAATTTAAGAATTTTTTTCTGACTTTCAGCATAAATATGAATTTTAAGAAAAATCTATGTTCTGTCTCATCATTTTGATATTTAAATCAAAGAGACTTGAATAATCCAGAGCTGTGTCTTTCAGATGGGGTCTTTATTTAAGTCATTTGGAAGCTCTGAGGTCCTGGTGAAGAAAAAAAAAATGAAATGAAAGTGAATCATTGCTTTCAGAGAGTAGTCCTCTAAAATAAAAATAAAATGAAATAAGATTGTATGTGCTTCATTTGTTCATGTAATACATCTTTAAAGAGCAGGAGAAAACATGAGAGAATATGCTTCTGCTTTCATGATACTTGTATTCTGGTGGGATAAAAGAAACAGTAAAAACATAAACATAAAGCATAAACAGTAAAAACATAAACAAGATCTTTGTGTAGGTGACATACAGAGTTCTAGGAAAAATTCAATGAGCAGAGAGAAAACATAGGAAATTAAAAATCCATGAGACAAGAGTACAGTTGGAATATTCACATGATAGAGAAAAAGGCAATGTGTTAAAGTAGAAGGAGAGACAGACTTGCAGTTAAAAAATAGACCTAGGCCAGGTCCAACTAGACCACTGCAGGCAGCATTACAGAGTGTGACTTTCAGAGTCAGTGTACTGGGAGCCTTGTAAAATTTTTAAACAGGGCAATGATATTACTTGTTTCATGTTTTAAAAGACTGTTTTAGTAACTCTTTGGAGGTGGAAACTGGGAAGGTAAATAATGATGCCTCTTACATGAAGAACCAAGATCAGGGTCAAGCGGAGAGGTAGGGGGAGGAAGGATGAGATTCCCGAGAACTGCTGTGGACACAGCTTCAGTCCATGGAGTGGCTACAGATGTAGCTCGTTTTTAGAGATGGATCTTCCTCTCCTTTTTCCTCTCTTCCCTGGCCCTGCATTCCTTAAATACTCACTGCCTTTATCTGTCCTCTAGCTGTCATGCTCACTTGCAATGTGCTAAATTAATCAACAGTCACTTCCATAACTTTCATTTAGAAATGTTTGTGTTTTCACAAGGTTCATTTTAGCCACATGTGAGAAGAGAGACAATCTGATTGTGCTGGCATTAAAATGACAGTCTATTCATTCCAGGTGCATGTGCATTGAAAAGAACTTGATGAAACATATGCAGAGCAATTGACAAAGTTCGTACAACTATGTAATGAGTTTTAGACAACCTGGCACAAAGGCAGGAATGGGCAAGAGTACTTTTATTTTTGAAAAATAAAATCACTTGTTCTACTCATAACATAACCACTCAATTCAGTATATTTCTCTTCTTTTGATCCCAGCAAAATAGATAACACAAAAAATATAATTAAAGAAGTGAATTGTTCACTGAAAAAGAAAGTTTACAAATCCCAAGTATGTCACATTTAGGACAGATTTTATTAACAAGGCTGTGTTGTCGGGAGCTGAGCCTGTGGCCCAAAAACCCCAAGTTCAAAATCTGAAGGCAAGATACAGTGCTACTACTTCTCAAAGAGGTGAAGAAGGACATCAGGAGTGGAAGTTAGATTGAAAAAGTATTTAATCAAATTTAAAAAATTGTCTCCAATATGCAAAGCTCTGTGGGGAGAGATAGATACTACAAACTCACTTGGACATTATAACCAGCCCTGATCATCTCACAAGCACTTACCTGGACAACACCAACATTCTGGGAGACATATGGATTCATATAACTATTTAACAGCCAGTGCCTTTCATAATTATAGACCCACCAGACCCCTGTTATTCCTACCAAGATGTATTAATGCATCATGTGGTGCAAATTAATAGGGATATTAGCTCATATTAGGAAATGGTTCCAAAAATAACCCCTCCTCATTTTTTATCATCATTTGGACTAAGGAAACCCGTATAAGTAAATGTTGACATACCTGAACTTGTTTAAATACAGAAACATATTTTACTTATTTTCTAATACACTAAAATAGTTGACTGCTCTCCAGATATGCAGTTATGGTTGCAATTGGGGTTTTTCTCAATTCAAATTGTAATTATAAGAATCATTTATGTGTACCAATAAAGATTAAAAAAAAAAAAAGAATCATTTATGTTATTGGAATATCCAACGATAAAGTATGCTGGAAGATTTGCCCTGAGAGGCATTACCTTCAATATACCTTTTCTCTTTACTTCACATCAGTTATGATAAAAAGACTGTCCCTTTTTTTCCACCCCCTAATTTTCCACTTTTAATTACTAAGAAGCTAAGAACAAATATTGCCACTGATGTTCCTAAGGTAAAAGAATCATAAATTCACAGAAGTACTTCCAGTTCAAATTTATGACCACAATCTTTTACTTTTTCAGCTCTGTGCTTTTCTTTCTTTTGTACTGGAAAGATAGTAATGATAGTAATGATGTTATCAGTGGTATCCTACTTCATGTTGCACATGCACATACAAATGGAATCACCAAAAGAAGTTGAAGAGTTTTTGCAGTTTGGTTTGAGATTTAGGATACAACTAAATTGTTTTAAAATTCTTTGACATAATATATAATGATACATTATTTATACTAACTTTAGCATATATGGGAATAAATTGTGATAACTAGCTGTTAAATAAGCTTTAGTTTCTTGCTTTTCTTAAAGATGAAAAGTAACAAAATACCTGGGGAATGTTTTCTTTTGCTATTCTTTCCTGATAGTATACCAAAAGTAGTATCAAAGCAGATCTGTGGACTTGGATAGGGAAAAATTACCTCTTTATTTTAATTGACTTTTAACTGAAATTTAGCGTTTTCTTCATAGATTGTGATGGTTGGTTGATTTTGTCAACTTGAGTAAGTAGTACTGGACCCACATAGATTGGTTCAGCACAGTTCTGCGTGTGGAAGATCTTCCCTAGGGAGTGTTATTGCTAAATTGATATAAAACAGGAAACAAAGAAAGATTGCATCTGTTTTCTTCAAGGAGCTTGAGTCTTCACTTTCTCCTTGGATGTCTAATTGGACCCGTAGCACACACTCTTCAGCTCCCAGCAGCCTCCTCAGCCTCTAGCACCAACTGTTTGGCCTTTCAGGAGACCCTCTCATCTTCCAGCATAGACCCTTCAGTTTCCCATCAGACCTTCTGGCCTCCTGATCCAGACTCAGACTGGGATAGGATGCTGCGGTGAGCTCCAGGCTTCTGATTGATCCTCAGAGCCCCATGCACAGAGAGGCCGTTTGCACTCTTCCACCCTGACTCTGTGGGCAGCCTTTGTAAACCACTCTTGTAAATTCTCATGTGTATTTTTTTTTATCTTGTATTAAATCTATTCCTGAAGGAAGCATTGACATATACATATGTGTAGGTTAGAAATCATAGCAAGATTGGCAATACTAGGGATTACTATTGACCTGTGTTGCAGTATATACTGTGGGTATAACATTTAATCCTGGAAAGATCAAGAGTCTAATAGAGGTTTGGTAATTTGCTCATGATCAAATAGTAAAGAAAAAGGAAAAAAAAAACCCATCATGAAGTCTAATGGAATAATGTACCAGAAGTGTTTGTGTTTTGAAAGAGAGAACCTAGAGAAAACATGTTGGGAAGAAAGAAAAACAAAGCAGGGGAAGGGGAAGAATAATGGCAAAATTTCAGGGTGTTATTTGGGGTGAACACTGTCTGAAATCCTTCGGTTCACTTTGCTACTCCACACATGTGCAAAACCCCCCTTGTGCAGCATCTGCGCTTATTTCCATGAACAAGACTTACAGGTCTCCAACATTGCTGAAATATTTCAATGAAAGGAATTACAGTAAATAAGATATCATGAAATTTTGTCTCTACAGTCACTGATACAGCTTAGTCCAGTTTTGTTTTGTTTAACCAGGTTGTATCTTACTTCTGTGTTAGAGCAACCAAAATCCCCAACATGAAAACCTGAGGGCAGCACTAGAAAACACAGGAAGGGACAGACAGTGAGTACTGGGGTGCCACCCTGTGATTAACCACATCTTTCCTGTTTGCAGACACTCTCTTGTCTCACAGGTGCAGGGATTCTCTGCCCTCAGCTCATGTTCCAGCAATGACTGCCTGATACAGACCTTGCATCTGGGCCATGGAGCACCATAGCACTTACCTTTCTCAACAAGTAACCCTTTCTCTTACAAATGCAAGGTTATGAGTTCAATTCCCAGTACCAGAGAAACAAAAGAAATAACCCTTTTAGAGCTAGATAGCCAAATTGTTTGTAATTTCTTGGGTCAAAAGCACCAAAGACAGCATTTACTTTACAAGACCTAACTGTATTCATTTTTTATTGCTTACAATCATATTTTAACAGCCAAAGTCTCTGTGTAATAGGTATTTTGCAGATTGCTTCATTTTATATTTGAATTTTTTAAGTCCAAGAGGTGCTTAGTATGGGAAAATCTTTGTCCTAGGCCGATTAAGAATCCAGATTAAACTGTAGCTTGTTGATTTCAGTCTTTCCTTGCAACAAAGGAAAAACTCTAGTGGAAAATGTTGAGTTCTATCCATTGGCCAAGGCAAAATGAGCAGTCTCTAGAGCTGTCTAAAGTGATCACAGAAACTCTTCTTGCCAAGTTCTTCATACTCTTTTCTTTGGCTGCTGTTCATAACTTGAGTTTGTTCCAACACACATGACCTTATTTCAGCAGCTCACTCCACCACTCCTTCTCATCAACAGTTCATTCCTTTATCCTCCTTGATAGGCAGATTGTTAGCAGAGATGGTGACCACCATTTCTCTTTTCTCGTCTGTCTTTTTGTGCTGGGACTTTGCCCCCTTTCTACTGAAAGACAAGGGAAGAGAAGAGGGAAAGAGGAGAGAAGAGGAGAGAGGAGTGAAGGGGAGGGGTGGGGAGGGGGGAGAGACAGAGACAGCCACAGAGGGAGACACAGAGAGAGACAGAGACAGACAAGGAGAGAGAGGGGAGAGAGAGAGAAAGAGGGACCGAGACAGAGAAAGAGAGACAGAGAGAGACAGAGATTCTTTTTCCTCCTATTTGATTTTGGACTGGACCTGTGATTTGTAGGAGTAACACTATGTGACTTCAATAATTCAGTCCTATAAAGCCTTATAGCTTCCACCGATCAATCTCCTGGAATGTTGAGAACACTATCTTATGAAGGAAACCAGTCTCACAAAATGATAATAAGAGGCTATGTGAAGGAAAACCAGGTTCCAAGAAGACTGCCAGGATCAACTTTCACAAAAATTAAGTAGACTATCTCAGGCCTCTAGCCTCAGGCAAATCATTATGTGATTATAATCATCCAATCCCAAGAAAGACCAATAAAAGATCTATATAGATTGTCAAACCCAAGCAGGGGAATAGATATATAGAAATAACTCTAAGCTGTTGTCAGTGTAATTTGTTACATGGCAACTGATATCTGAAAAAATGTCCTTGTTGGTCTTTCCTCAGTAAGAATCATGCAGCATTTTATTTCAGTCTTCTGCTCAGACTACTCTTTATCATTACACCATGTTTTTCTTCACAGAATGGGTGCATTTTATGCTAGAATTTTAGTCATCCAGTGTAAGTGTCTGATCAATATTTGACTAGGAAATCACTCCAACTGCTATTAATAAAAAAATTAAAAATATTTCCTAAGTGTGTTCATGACATGAAAAAAATGGAGGGTACACTAAAGTAAGAAAGACTTCTATTGAAAAGTGTATTACTCAGCTTTCGCACTCCTGAGACATAAAACCAAGGACTTACAGTCAAAGGCTCACTATTTCTTGGAGTTTAGTCCAAAAGCCAGCTGGCTCCAAGAGTACTGAGGAGCCGAGTTGCTCAGTGTTTGGTGGCCAGGAGACACAGAAGGGAAACAGTCCCAGAGCAGAAGGGATATGAGGCCAGACACAGGCCCCAGCGTTCCTCCACGACCACACAGACACAACGGAAAGTGCGCTTGCTAACTCCTTGGCCAGCTCCAAAGCCAATCAAGTTGACATCCTGCTTTAACTGTCACAGAAAAATAAATGCACTTTTCAAGATGTCACTAATTCACTAGCTCAGTTCTTTCTAGTATGTAGAAGAGTTATCTTTCTGCCTAGGACACCAATGGAGTTTTGTCGACGTGGGCTATGGAGATTGCCCAGCCTAAGACTAGAAAGATCCCTGGTGCTATACTTCCTTGATCATTTTTCCCTTTAAGCAGTTTATAGGTAATACATTACTAAAGTTAGGACAGGAGTTATTTACCAAATCTTTCTATGCTATCTATGAACCTCCTAAATAGTAAGGAAAATTTAGAAATAGACATTATATAATAAAATTCTCAAAAAAGTACTTGCTCCTTCTACCCCTAAAACAATAAAAAACACTGATTTGGAGGATAAGGTATTATTTTAAATTTTAAAAATGAAAAAGCAAAATAAATTTCTCTTGAAGAGTTACTATGTAGTTCTGTTTTATTTTTCTGAGACAGAATTAATTTCAGATGTGAAAAGTGCCAAGGTTCATGTAATGAAAAATAATCATAATTGGTTAAATTGAGAATGATAGCAGTGAGCAAATAACAAAATTTCAGATCAAATACTGTCTCTTGAATGCACTTTCAAATGAAACAATATGATCTATTTAAAACTGCTATTACAAGTTTCAGCTCAGAAAAGCAGCTCAGAGCATTGCTTTGAGGCCCGTGAGTGAAGACTCTCCTTGCTTTTGTGCCGTCTGTGTCGGGAAACTGACAATGACAGTTACGACCTAGGCCAGCTGCACTTACTGCCCCAACTCTCTGTGTGATCCAGCTCTATCTCCAGAAAGGAGGTCCGAGGTCATCAGGTGGGTCCATTTCCTCACTCTCAAATTCAGCCACGAGACCTACAAAATAACACTTGTGTCCATTCCCCATCCCTGAAACTTTCAGCAGCTTTCCACAAAGCCTGCCACCGAAGGGCACTGGTCTCCACTGGCTTCTCTAATTAGTCTTCTACTTGTCCTTTAAAGAAAAATTCAACCTGAGATACACTGGTCTGTTCATTGGGCCCAAACTTCTCTTCCTCTTCTCACCGCCCTGTCTTTTTCTCACAATGGCAAAGGAAGTTTCCCACTCTTCTCCGCTTCATTAAATTCTACTCTTTTTTCAAGAGCCTCCTCCATTGTGAAGTCAACATTAGAGATACCTTTTTGACTAATTATCTTTTCTTTCTACCACTACTTATTTCTGGACAAAGGAAATATTAGTTAAATTTTTCTGTCTAACTCCTATCTCCCTATTCTGATTGCAAATGGCCCAATAGGTCTTTTATATCCATAGCTCTCTGAAAACAGGAAGTAATGTTTTTGTTAACGTTGGTGGATTTTTAATGTTAGATCTTGTACGAGAGTGACTTGCTCTCTTTCTGGACCTCAAATTCCTCAAATACAGAGTGAGAAAAGGAAATTAAGGGGTCAGGGAGTTAGCTCAGTGGTTCTGGTGTCTGTCTTGCAATCGCAAGGACCCGGGTTCGATCCCCAGTAATCACATAACAATACTGGGCATGGAGACTCACTCCAGCAGCAATCAGTGCCACATACCACAGTGCCAGGCATGGTGGCTCACACCTGTAATCCCAGCAGTCAGGAGACAGAGGCAGGAGGATTGCTGTGATGTGAGTTGGAGGCTGAGCTCAGGGCCAGCCTGAACTACAAACTGAGACCCTGTCTCAAAAAAAAAAAAAAAAAAAAAAGGAAATTAAAGCAGCAGTTCTTATCTAGGGCATACCATCAAGTTTGCTGAGAGCTGTCTTTGAAAATACCTGTGTGTGAGTCCACCTGCTTCCCTTTCCAGTTCAGAGGTCTATAGTGAATTCCCAGAATCTGAAGTTTAATTCCACACCAGGAAACCCTCCACTTTGAGGGCAGAATTGACATGGTCATCCAAGAATCTTCAAGGTTTATTATGTGACTCAGTATTTTTTTTCTGAGAGCATTAATGTCTCATTTCTGTGTGTTTTATAGAGGCATGAGAAAGAGTTAAATGCTTATGAGTAAAATACATCATATTAATCCCTCACCTAAAAGCCAAATTCAACTAAGTGAGGGAAAAGTTACTATTGTACCTAACATTAACCTGTGGAATTCTGCAAGCCAAAACTTAGATCTCTACTCTCCCACTTACTGGCTGGGATCTAAAAATGTGACTTAAAATCTTGGACATTTATCTCTCTGCATTTATAAAATGGAGTTAATCTTACCTTCTAGGATTGTGAGAACTGAATTCATATATGTAAAGCATAAAGCAACTTTGAATAGCTCCTGAAACATACTAGCCTCCCAATGCTGTTTAGTATAACCTGTTAAGTCAGATTCAATTAGAGATATTTTATCATCTGAGAGCAACAATTCTAAGATTACAGTGCTGAGGAATCTACAGAAAATTCACATCTAAGTTGATAGTTCACCTAGTAACTGGTAACTAATAATCACATAGTTATGCATAAAATATTCATGTTTTTAATGTATGTGTATTTTGTGATGGATGAATAGCAATTTAGGTATACATTCTTACTGAATTCATGTTGTGTTCTGTCATTAGCTATTTTAATCAAGATGTGCTATAAATACAACTATTATCATGTTCTTTCAACCTACTTTTTCTCCTTAAAGGTTTCATACAGACTTGGAAACAGTAGCTTTACCCCCAGAATATTAAATTTTTATTCACATCATTTAAAAAAACTATTCATCATTAATATCTCAAAGTCCTAAGGAAAATGGTTTGTAGTCATCAGAAAATACACAGGGATTTAAAGATGTGCAAATAAAACAATAGAAGGTAAAATATAAACTATTGAATATTTCATTTTTATTTTAAACAGGTAGATTAAAGAAGGGATGGGAAAATATGAGTGCTGGATAATATGCCTGCCAGTAAAACCATTGTAGTATTTGCAGAAGTTTCCTAAAATCCTAGTAAGTCCTTGAAAAAGCCAAGGAAATTAGCAATATGTTGGCATTTCACTCCTATCTACAATTTGTGTAGACACAGCCAATGTGGGAAAGCCTGAATGGGCAACTCTTTTTCCCATTTAAAACAATAAAAATAATGCTGAAGAGGGATGAACTCATTAAGTATGATTTTCAAGTATGTTACAAACTAAAAACAATTTAAATAACAAAGGCCTAAATTTAAAAGGTAAACACTAGCTGCTTCAGACAAAGAAATGAGTAACAGAGAATGAACTAGATTCTTCTAATATGATTTAAGAAAATTTCAAATTTTACTCTCCTTCATTTTTACATGAGTTTTTACTAAAACCATAAGGCAAGCAAAATATTATTTAAATTTGTTTTTCAATAAATGAAAACTTTAATATTGGAGTTTTGATTTCCTTGTTACCAAAATTACCTTGGGTCTAAGCTCATTGGTGATAAAGGAGCTAGAATTCGCCTTAAATTTCATCTTTCTCATAGGGTTCAATCAACCATTTGCAGGATTTTTTTTTCTATGTGAATAAATCCTGCAAACTCCCAGTTAGTTGTAAAACCTAAGGCAGACAGCTTAAGCTTGGAAAAGAAAAAAAAATATGTTTTTAAAACAAAAACAGCACTAGTATGATTGAAAACAAAAGGGTGAGAGTTTGGAAACTATTATACAGTATATGTTTTCTAGGTAAACAAGCAAGTCACTTAACTTCTCTGGGTTCTACACGCTCGAGTGTAAAATGTAGCAGTTGTCAACGGTAGAAGCTGACATTAGCGATTACTAATGTCTACGATTCCAGTTTAGAGGTGTAGTAGGTAAGGAGGTTTGTGTTTATTCCAGGAGATTCTGTACTTACCACATTACCTGCCAGCAATTAACCCTGTTAGCACACTTTCTGGGGTGTGAAAAGAAACTGACAGAAGGGCAACAAGAGCTAAGGGATGATTACCAAACAAGGATTCTGTTCTCTGCAAAACGCTAGCGTTGGGTTTTCTCAAAGATTTCATATTTATCTATAATGAAACTTCTGTGAAGAGATCCACAGTGTCTCAAAACATCATGGCTAAATTTCTTTTAAACTAAAAGTCGAAAATTTGGACAAAGCTCTCAGAAAGAAAGGACGATGCATTCAGTACTCGCTGCAATTAGAGTCGAATTACTCAAACAGAAATGTGAGAGGTAGTGGCGCCATCTAGCGGCCACACTGAGGAGACTTTACTTTTCGAACTGTAAGAAAGCAAATAGTATACGGAGAATGCTAATCATTCATTTTCTTAAAAAAATATTAAATTGATTTTATTGGTATATTTTACATACACATAATGATAACAATAGCCACTGAGAATTTGTACCAGTGTGTGGTACACATCTCATCTTCTTGTGTCATATCTCTGCTTACAGATAAGGAAGCAATATACAGACAGGTCAGACAGCTAATTACTAATTATTTTTTCTGCTAATATAGGGGTTTCCGTTTGGGGGGCAGTGTGTTACTGTGGTAGCCGGGGCTACCCTCAAACTCGTGATCTTCTGCCTTATCCCCGCCTCACGGTGCTGTCACAGACATTTGTCACCATGCTGGATTGCATTTTCCTTTGTATGTATCTGAAATTAGGTTAACCTTTGATCTCCAAAATTTTCTTTTGCTTCAAGAATCCATGCATTATGCATATCTGCTTTTGTTGATACATGCCTTTATCTCACGTAATAGCCAAATAAATCCACAATAGACCTGTGCAGTATGTAACCATAATGTATATAATAGACATTTAATTTGTTTCTACTTTGTTTGTTTTTACAAATCATACGAACATTGCTATAAATCCATGCACATGCATTTTTGGGCGATGATATTCTTGTTTCGCTAAGATTCGCTAAGATTCATTCATACACGGACTGGGAAGCAGTTGTTAGGTAATAACCCTGCCCAAAAAGCTTACAAAATAAAAACCTGGGCAGAACCCCAGCAGCATCAGCCGGACTCACTCATGTAGGACAGGACGTGCCATTTGCAGTGAGGTGTTTGATCACTGAAAACTAAAAAGTTTGCCATCCCTGCACCGGCGCACCCACTTCCAGGGGCTCGCTCAGGGGTGGACACGTGCTCCTGGTTGCTGGCTGGGAGCTCAGGCAGGGTTGTCACACAGACCAGGACGCCTTTCTACCCTGACCTATCTGTGACTACTTGGGCTCCTTCAGAGGGTGGTAGCTGATTCTCAGGGCAAGTGCCCAGGATTCAGGGAACGGAAAGTGCTACTTTCTTAAGATTTAACTCTTGGACACTGGCAGGGCCCTTTAGATTATAATTTTATTGATAAATTAATAAATCCACCTAGATTTAAAGGGATTGGAGGTACACCTTACCTCTCAATGGGTAAGTAGAAAAACTGTAGGCCTTTAGCTGCAATCCACAAGTAGGTTTGCGAAGTGAAACTGTGCCTATCTTACTATCAATAAATACTCCCAGGTTACTTTTCAAAAGGATTTGCGCAGCCATTCGGCAAGTGTTAAGAGATATTCGGTGCCCAGATGTAGAATAAGAGTGATGATCAGAACAGAGAAAAACTTTTGCTCCAATAGAGCTTAAGTTTACTGGCAGAAGACAGATGGTCGGCCAGTGATCCGTCAGTTAGTTATAAACTGCATGAGAAAAATACAGCGAAGAGGACCAGGGAGGATCTAGGCGGTGAGGGTAAAATTTTAAACAGGATATTCAGGAAAGGTTTCATTCCATGTATAATAGGAAGTAACACATTCAGAGGTTTTTCAGGAACAGCAGCAAATATGTGGGGAGCGACAGGAGGAAGCCTAATAAGGCAGAAAGGTAGCAGCATGGAGTCGGATTGTGTTGGGGTAATTCACCGCGCACGCCCCTGGCTTCCCAGTGCTCCGTCCCAGACACTGCACTG
Source organism: Petromus typicus (assembly GCA_004026965.1). NCBI lineage: Eukaryota > Metazoa > Chordata > Mammalia > Rodentia > Petromuridae > Petromus > Petromus typicus. The sequence continues at coordinate 9,746 of PVIR01026240.1, read as the reverse complement.
TCAGCCCTACATGTTTTCGTCAGAGGACTGGTTCCGGGACCCCTCATTCCTGCCGAAATCTGTGGAACTATAATCCTTCACACAAAACAGCACAGCGTTTGCAGATAAACCAGGCACATCCTCCGGAATGCTCCGACTTTCTTTCTCTTCCTCTCTGCTTCCATCCTCTTTCCCTTCCTTCCCTTCTTCGTGCTTCCGGCTGCTTTTCCCTTTCTTCTTCCTTCCCTCCCTCCCTCCTTCTTCTTCCTTCCTTCCTTCCTTCTTGTGTGTGTGTGTGTGAGAGAGAGAGAGAGAGAGAGAAAGAGAGAGAGAAAGAGAGAGAGAGAAAGAGAGAGAGACAGAGAGAGAGACAGAGAGACAGAGAGACAGAGAGAGAGAGAGAGAGAGACAGAGAGAAAGAGATGGATGCTGAGAATTTAGGGTCCCATGCATGCTAAGCAAGCACTCTAACACATGCTTAGCGCATTCCAGATTACCATAATTCATGATGAAATATCAATGGTATGCAAACAGTCATCACACTGTACTGGATTTATAATGATGACAAGAAAAAAAAAAGTCCATAGCTACTCAGTACAATAGCGAAATATTTTTAAAAATTCATTATTGGTACATTACATATACACATCATGATTGCACTCAACAATGAGAATTTGTACCAGTATATAATACAACTTAGTTCTCATTTTTTCCCATAGCCCTACCCACCCTACCACCCTAATAGCTAAATATTTTTGGTACTTAGTTAGATGGATCCAATGATATAGAACCTATGAATACAAATGGTCAACTGTGTTCATTAGACGCTTGCACGTTCTCGTCTATGAACTGCCTCTCAGATGAAGTAAAATATTTAAGACACATGCCCGGAATGTGAATTCACTGTAGAAGTTAATAAAACAGTTCTCTATGAGGACTCTGAGAAAGATGTGACATACGTTATTTGAAAAGGAGTCAGGCTAAGATATGCCTGCAAAATGTTAGGTTGACAAGTTAATAGTAGTTGGGTCAGGGTGAGGGGCACCTGGGCACAGTTCAGAGGTTAGCAGTGCTGCTTCAGCACTGGACATTCCAGCCTACATAAGGCAGGACAGAAGGTAGAGAGGGCCACAGGGCTGAACAGGGGCAGCAGGACCAGAAAAGAAAACTTCATCTTCTCCAAAATGTTTCCTTAGGATATACCCTTATTAAATGCCAACTTGCAGAATTGAAGGTGACTGTTCTACCTGGCTCATAATTCTGCAGTGATCTATTTCCAGAGAAAGTCCAGAGAGCTCCTGTATAAAGTACTTTCTTTACTCACAATAAAAGTCCTGTTCATCTTGCTATGATTAAAAATGTCTTTGGGTTTTACACAATAAACCCTCTTTTGTTAAAGTCTGTAAGTCAGAAAATATTCACTTTGGGAGGAAAGTGTATAATAAAAGCTCTTGGGTCAAAGGCCTCTGCCTAGTGCAGTTCTTCTAAATGAAATCCAGTGAAAGTGTATTAGAAAGTATCACAATTTATCTGTGGTTTGCAATCAGTTTTCAGAAAATGTCATTCGTGTCCCTTAGTCAGTTTAACAAGTGCTTTTTTGTTCAGTGATATTTAGACTTCTGACATCTTTAGACCCCTGAGGTTAAAGTCAAAATACTTTCAACAAAACAGCATTATTCAACCCATTCAAAAATGCTTAAATAGCATTTTTCTACTAAGAAAGGGATATTACTAGTCCTTCTCACTTCCCATCCCTAGTGTATTATAAATGACAGCCTGTAGAAGACCCACTGACCAAATACTATGAACTATTCTATTGAGCCCTTCTCAGGGGGCTTCTTTGAAAAATTTTGTGAATCAAAAGCTTAAGTATTCTCACAAAATTTTAGTGACTATTAGGTAGGTTTTTTTTTTTTTTTTTTACTCTCCAACACATACTGCTGTTTAGTCCTCAAGTGAAGTGAAGCTGGCTAAATAGCAATGAATGGCATCTCTAGCTGCAAGATCTTGAATGAATAGTATAGTATTTATAAACCCCAACGATGCATTCTGAAATGAGTGACATCAGAGATCATTTTAAATTCAGTATTCAATGACTACAATTCTGCATCTTTTAAATAGATATTCACCAGGTAATATGAATGGTCCATTGCAGGACTCATAGGAGAGAAAATTTAAAAAATAAATGAGTAAACAAAATGCCTGAGCCATTAGAGAAGTACAGAGAGCTACTTCCTCAGAATATTATAGGCATTCACAGCAGAGAATTCACCCAAGTAGATCTCCTAGGATCTTTTAATAAATATTTCATCCGTGATCTAAGTGCTTACAAGCTTTAAACTTGGGAAATTATGCTTTTACAGTGCAGTCTCCACCCTGCAAGTACCTGTCAACTTACTCCTACACTTGTGGCAGAGTACACTCTATTCTTCAAAAAATGATTGTCCTTGTCCTGTGTAATATGTTTTATGAGCAATCTGAATGTGTGCATGACAAAGTTAGGAGTCTATGAAACAAAGCTCAAGATTTGGCAACTGATGAACTCATTTAATAAGGAAGTATTAACTGGGTCAGAATGTGAAGGCCTGTATTTAGGTCTAAAATACAAATTAAAATATGAGGACAAGAAAAGAGCTAGTTGAACATGGTTCACATGTAAGACACATGTAGGTGAATTACAAACTTGTTGTATGTAGAAATGTGACAAGATTACCAAGAAAGATAAATTCAACCTAAATCTTTAATAAACAAATCTTTAATAAATAAATACCAGTGCATTTATCCTACTTGATCAAACAACATCTATGGTATTTTATTTATTTTTTGGTGCCACAAAAATAGAGCGTTGAAAACTGCTACCTATTCAGTAATTGAAATATTCAGATTAGTGTTTTTTGAGCTTTGTGGTACAATAAAAATCTTCTGGGAAGCTTTGGAGACTCTTGATGCCAGGCTGCACACATATTATGTAATCAAAATCTCTGAGATGGATCCCAGACAACAGTATACAACAGCAGAGACCTCTCCAGGCTCTGATGTCTAGCAAAGTGTGAGAAGGATAGCAACGACTGTAAGCCTCTTCTACCCATATAGGTTTTTCCTAAATTAGCTCATTAGCCTTTATGGCCTTCTAAATTTCATATTTGATTCCCTTGAACCACTTTCCTTTACCTGCTGCAAAGATGATTTGACTAAAATTTAAATGATGTAAATTGCTCCCCTATTTGTAATGTCATAATAATGATCTGTCTTATTCAAACTCCACTAAACATGCATACTCCTTGAGATCTTCACATATTTAAACACCCAGCCTCCATCTGTGTCAAAGGCTCTCATTGCTCTGTATACTCTTCTCCTGTTTTCTTCCATCACTACATCACAGCTTTTGCTCCTGCTGTATCTCATCTGCATGTGTCTCACCGTGTCACACTTCCACCCATTGGCCCTTTGTCAATCCAAATATGTATTTTCCTTCAAGTTTCAGCTGGAACGACCATCCTTTTTTTTTTTTTTTGAGACAGGGTCTCAGTTTGTAGTTCAGGCTGGCCCTGAGCTCAGCCTCCAACTCACATCACAGCAATCCTCCTGCCTCTGCCTCCTGAGTGCTAGGATTACAGGTGTGAGCCACCATGCCTGGCACTGTGGTATGTGGTACTGATTGCTGCTGGGGTGAGTCTCCATGCCCAGTATTGTTATGTGGTTACTGGGGATCGAACCCAGGTCCTTGCGCTTGCAAGACAGGCGCCAGAACCACTGAGCTATATTCCCAGCCCATGGCATGACCATCCTAAAAAGAAAAACAAATTTAATGCTTCTTGTATGTGCTATATGAAATCTGGTATACACTTTCACTTGATTCTAAGTGAAGCAGATTCTTGCATTTGGCATATTTATCTCTCCCATTGCATTCTGAAATTTTTGAATTTAGTGTCTAATTCTTAGCAACCTTTGTTAGCTCTGTGAGTATGACATTCTCATAACAAATTGTGGGCTGAAAGAAAAAATGAAAATTATACTCTCAAAAGCCAAGTAACATGAACTGACCATTGTCTGTTTCATGAGAAAGACAACTTTGTGGAGCATAGTAACAATTTTTAAATATGCAAAAGAATGATATGTTCTATTTTGTTATCAATAATTTATAAAAATGAGTAAAAATTCTCAGAGGTATATTTCTGCTCAGTAGATAATCAGAACTTTTACAAATGGGATGCTTTTATAAGTAGGATGTTCACTGGAAGAAATAATTTATTAGGATGCGCTTGCAACACATAATGAATATATTCAGCTTGGGAAACTGATGCATGTACAAACCACATCCTGATCATTTTTCTTTCTCCTGCCTCTCCAGCCTGGCCTCCTCCTTCTCCCCAGATGCTGTTTCACATCTACAAAGTCAACCTCTGTATTATCTAATCTATCTCATTTATTTTGCTCTTTAAAGTATTTATTTTTTACTTTCTCTTGTTAGACAAATCATGTGATATTTAGCCTTTTTTATTTTAAGGTGTTCACTTTTAATGTATTTAAATGTATTTGTTTGCCTACTAAATAAGAAGAGGGAGTAGATAAAGAATTCCTAAGATTCCTCCCAACTCCATAACTCTTTCGCTTTAAAATAAACAGTAAAGAATCTAATTGATTTTCAGAAAACAGTTTCTATTAAAGGAACTACTGTTAAAAGAAATGGAAACTAAGCACGCAGAAGTGGATTGTGGCACTGTTGCATGGTTGGCATTAGAAAAAGGCACAGAAAAAGATATACCCTACTCCAAACTGTTACTGAAGTAGTATAAATCTGATAAAATTTTTAAAACAAGAGAATCAGAGAAAACAAATAATGACTATTCAGACTAGCCTAAGCCATGAAAGCTTATGCAATGCCCAAGAGGTTGAAATACAAAATCAAATCAGTTATACTGCACTTCTTTTCCTGACCAAGTATGCCCATCTCTCCCAAAGAAGAAAAATTCAATAAATTACTTTTAAAAGAGCAACATAATCATTGACACAAATTCTGACTGTCACCACAAAGATCCAAGGAAGTTATTATTAGAAACTTGGGAAAGACACATTACAAATTATTCCAAAGGCCTTGGATACTTAACTCAGTTTCCATCTGTTTTTAAGATCACAGTCAAATTTGCTCAAACTATTGGATATACTGGGGGAATTGATGAATCACATAGAAGATTAGTATAGAAGATACCCAGAAATGGAGATTGGAAGAGAGCTTAGATGTAATGGGAAGTAACGAGAACATGTTTACTAGTTAAAAAAAAAAATGCCCATCTCAACTTTTTTCTAAGCTATCCATGAATGTCTCCATATAACACGGAAACTGAAGGAGGTAAGCAGAATAAAGAAGAAACACTCAAAGGTCACTTCAAGTAAGAAAGTTAAGAAAACGTCCCCAGATATCCATGGCCATTTGTCAGGAGCCTCTAGATGAGCCACTGTCTCTCCACATTAGTGTGTCTTGGCCTGCACTCTCATAGGGCCAAGACCAAGACCCAAAGCTCTCTTCCTGGAAGACTCCTTCCCTAACTATCAAAAGCCCCACCACCTTGAAAGAAGTGTAGCAATCCTACAACTCACTAAAATGTACCTATTACAAAGCCTGACACAGTGTCTATTCTCAACAAGTGTTTGTAAAATTAATGAATGAATAAGTAACTTACCTGAAAGAAAGGCACACAATCAGACCCTACTAACTTTTTAAAAAATGTATAATTCTTTAGGTACAAATATTTCAGAATTCAAGCTGGAATATTGACATTCATACTTCTCTGAAAGTCATTTCTGAAATCGTTGAAAATAGAAATCATTCATAGAACTTCTCTATTTTCAAGACTGTACTTGACCCTTGTTGAAAATGCTAAATTTAACTTCACAAAAAATTCCCTCTAACTTGGTGTAACGCCACTGAGTTTGCTAATTATGTTTCGAGCTCTTTTCCTGCTGTCATGATGATGAGTTTTCCTAATCCACCCAGATACTTCCCCCAATATAGTCTTTTCTTAGGATCCATATCAGGGCCTTTTAATTTATCTCACCTTTAATTAAATCATAGTCTATGGGCATGAATAGGATTTTCCTCTAACTAATGCAAATGACCTTTACAACATCTAATATTTTTATTAAATGATAGAGTCAAAGACCTCAGCCTGCCTGGAAGTGGAAATGCTACTTTTATTCCCAGAAATAAAAGTGTCCCTCTCCTACCCAGTCACATATGTACCTTAATGGACTTTCACCAGACATGACAAAAGGAAAGAGAAGATAGATCTAAAAATGTGAAAATATTTTTTTGTTTTAAAACGTGTCTTCCTTATCCTCACACAGATTTTTTCTAAGGCACAGCTGTTTTTAAGTCTTCTGTTGTAGAGTTTGAAATGTGTCTTAAATACAAATATTTATAGTAAAGAAAAGCAAAGTCATATATAATTATAATTAAAGTTCCACTTTGGACATTCTAGGCTTATTTATTCCAAAGTAAAATTTTCCTTGCCGAAAGGAAAGAAGTGAGTGGCTGAAAGGATATCAGCAAAATACCTAAGAACAAATATCACAGCTCTATGTTATGTTCACAGCCACGCAGCATTGCTCCCTGGAGACGCTGAACTCTCAGGCAGTTACTAATCATCTTCCTCTCCTAACATTTCTGAGCTCTCTAGGCCCCTAAACTCCAATAGAATTCCAAGTTTTGAGGACAAGATGGAAATTGTACGCAAACGAACTACAACTAACTCCAGACGAACAGTCCCTTTACTCTGTCCCTCCCTGAGACAATCTTTAGCCACTGCCTTTGGCCATTGCCAAAGCTAATAAGTTACATTGACATGGTTCAGACAAACTCTTTCCCTGAGCAACTAGTCTGGACAGTTGGGTTCTGTTCTGTCTGCCTCAGCAACCCCAGATCCCAGCGTAACTCTCTAACCACTAGGCCTGTCCTGTAATGTCTCTTCCAGGGCCTTTCTGAATGTAGTCTGGTAAAAAGCCGGACTAGTGGAGAGAGGAGTGTACAACAGAATAAAAACTGGGTCAAGGTGAAGTACAGAAAGTAAGTGCTACAAAAGACAGTGATCACATTTATTTGTTATGTGCACAGTCATCTTCGTACTTTTCTTGTAAATTTTCAGAGAAATGTACAGTATTTTAAAGCTATCCAAGCGATGGTTTCCCTACTCTTTTGTTTAGAATCTTACCTCCACACATTAAAAAATAGTTGTGAAAGGCAAGGAAAATATAATATATACATGTAGGAAGACCCCTCTGAAACCACTTGGAATATTTGCAATATACATAATGATACATGCTTGGAATGAGACTGTGGCTAAATATGAAATTCATTTATGTTTCATTTATAATGAATACATAGCTTGAAGATGATTTTGCACAATATTTTAAATAACTTTTTGCCCTTTGGCTGCATCCTTTCTCATGAGGGTAGGTAGACATTTTCCCCTCGTTTGCACTCAGAAAAGTTCAGATGTTGAAGCATTTTGTACCAGATTTTTGAACTAAGGATACTCAATCTATATGGTGTATATAAAAAGAATATGTAAATAAATCTACATTTCAATTCAAAATTGTTTTTGAGAGGTCTTACTGGCAAAGTACAAACTCTGTCCTGTTTATTAATAAAGACAGAAAGGAAAGTTTCCATGAGGGAGCCTGTCAAATTCTATGCCAAAGCTGAAGATCAGCTGAGATATTCTGGGAAACATCAGATGATGTTCCTCTTATCAGACAGATACAGATCTCCACAGATGGAAACTGAAACTCCAAAAGTGTGATTATGCTTGAAGGATGGAGAAAGCAAATTTCTCTATATATACGAGACAGATATCTACAGTTATTATCTAACTTTCTTGTAATTCCTTTCTTTTGTACAACTATTGCCCATTACTGTTAAATCCTGAGTGTGATCACGCATACAGATTTCTTGTAGAAAGAAATTATATTTGACTGAGCTGCATATGGTTTATGCCACAAGCTTTCTGGATTTTTCTGTAGCAGATATATTTTCCTTTGTGTACCACATGTTCATTTGAGGGGTTTTCTTTCACTCTTTCTATCTTGTTTGGACCTCAAGGAAAAATCAATTCATGAACAAAATTTTTAAGTCTCATTTTCTTTATTGTGAAGCAGTTTTAAATGACCAAAGTTATTCTAAGCAAGTATTATCTAAGAATTAACAGTATAGTATGCTAAAGTGTATTATGAGGGCGGAGTTAGAAGCCTACACTCACCTGTCAGGCCTTTAAGCAAAATCAAAACAGCTTACAATGAAAAAGCGTTGACTGACCAGAAACTCCTTACAACCCAATGAAAAGCCCTAGAATTAATATTTGCTCTATAAATAGAGATATCAGTGTTTCCACACAAATATCTCCCCAGTCTGCCAGCATGAGAAGCTGATGGAACAAAGATGCCTCTTCTAGCAGCGTTTCCTCCAGACTACCTCCCCAGACTGTGCTAGCAGCAGGGCGGTTCTTCCCTATATAATAACAAAGGAGGATCAGATTGGTAGTTATCGCCAGTAGGACGTTTGTGTGGCCTGAGCTGTTCGGTCAGGAGCCCAGACTGCCATGTGGGTCCCAGCTTCACCAGCTCATGCTGTCAGAGCTGGCATCTTTAGGGCCAGATGGGGTCATTTGAGTAGGAGAAAACAGTGATACGAGCTAAGTCTCTACCGAGCAATGTCATGTTCTTAATGTTAGGGAATTAGCAATTTTGTTTATGAAGTATTTTAGCTTCCATTTGGAAAAAGCCTCTTCAGGGTCTGCTCATCCATCACATCATAACAGAAGTATTACTTTTTAAAAGAAGTAACTGCAGCACTCTATTACCAGGTTAAATACTTTTCACCTAAGTTCTTGTGGCTCAGTGCCTCTGTGATAAGAGCATTATTAGTCACAGTCACAACTTTATGTTTACACGGATAATTCTTCAGCTGATATCTATCTGTCCTTCTAAACTATATTCTCCATTAAAGATAATACCATCCCTGTCTTTTAAGCACAATTTTCACAGTAACAATTAACTTCAAAACTTGGCAGTCTCATAATTGCCTTTAAACTACTTTCTTTCAAAGTAAAAGTCCCAGTTGAGAATAAATAGAATTAAATGAACAAATCCATATTAAAAAAAACCTTAAAACAAATATCGATATTTTCATTTTTCTTTCCACACAAATATCTCCCCGGTCTACAAGCATCACAAGCTGATGGGATGAAGGTGCCTTTTCTGCCAGCCTCTCCTCCACATGAGCTCCCCAGTCTGTAAGCGTGGCAGGGGAATAGGCCCAAATCCTCAAGAGTGAGACTGAGAGCAGAAGACACATGAGAATAGGGGTGGGTTCTGTCCTAAGCTTTGATCAAGAGGTGATATTTTGCTGCCGTAAAAATCAGTCCCTCGCCCCTGTATATTTGTTTTTACAGTGGCCAGAATGGTCTCCTGAGACACGGTATCTGATTTCCCAGCTTTCTTTGTCAACTTAGCATGTTTCTTTCTAGTTGTTCTCTTTGGACAGTTCTCTTCAACATGCCCACCCCTACTTTTCCCCAGGACATTCATAAATCTAGTTTCCTCACATATACGAATCTTTGCTCATGCATCATCTTATTACCCAAGTCTGTCCTGATCATCCTACCCCAACAGAACTTGTACCCCGGAAGAGAGGCAGAGTGTACCCAAGACAATGGATGCAGCGTCTGGTTACGGTACACAAAGTGCAATGAAAAGATGGGTGACTTATTTTT